>JBAHVR010000381.1:0-75000 GCA_036898135.1 Oncomelania hupensis
AACCAATCTCCTCTATTTACTGCAAATTCAAACTAATTTGTGGTTAATGCTCAGTAACCAAACATTACGTACAGCTGAAATAACTGTTTTACGTTGCTATGGCTTTCACGTTATAGCTTGCACTGACACAATATAGAAGCTAGCTGCTTTCACTTGTTTATTAGTTAGCAGAATACACGGTATAAAACTACTGTGCGAAACACAACAACAGACCTGCTTACAGAATAAGCAGGCACAATAAAATTAATATAGTTTACAGCACTAACATTACACAACTCACAAGCTGACGGCCACAGTTATTAACTGTCCCACAACTTAGACAGCCGCTGCAAGAAAATGTCAGCAGTAGCTAATAAGAACTATCGCACAAAAAATGGGTGACTGTTGAAAGCGAGTGCCCTCTTTTATAATCCATCTTATCCAACAGGTTAAGAGATACGCCTGTGTCATCGTGGTATCAGTGCGTTCTTACTGATGGTCTGGTAGCGCAGTTGGCTACAGCGCTAGTTTCCGAAGGTTGCGGGTTCTAACCTCGCCGGGGAGGAACTTACATGGCTTAACTATGAGACTTTTCGGCACCCCGACGGCTCTATTCCCCCACCCATTACCCCCGGTACTTTGATTTCTTCCTCCCTCCAATAATGGTATTGGATGCAGTCAATCTAACAATGTATAAACTCAACATTCGATTTACATTCCGTTTTAGTACAGATCGCCGTGCTTTGAGATTTACTGAGGAAAGCCGCATATATACAGCATCCAGTATTAATATTAAATCTCCCACTCAACCCCCCACCCTTCTCCTCCCACCTGTCTCTCTCTCTCTCTCTCTCTCTCTCTCTCTCTCTCTCTCTCTCTCTCTCTCTCTCCCTCCCTCTCTGATCCGCCGCTGCACTCTACTCGCTGTCTAAGAAAAAGCCAAGCAACTTCAAATGATGTATATATTTAAAAAAAATTCATTGTACCTATCCTATCCCGTAACTCAAAGGTCGTCGGGGCACCACATATGATCGTTTAACCAGCGTATTCCATCTTTCTCTGTTCTCAGCAACCCTAATGGCTTCGTTCAGTGTCAAACCAGTCTATTCTCGAATGTTGTCCTCCCACCTCTTTTTCTGTCTCCCTCTTTTTCTGCCTCCTTGCACAGTGCCTTGCAGGATAGTTTTTGCAAGGCCTGACGCTGTGGTGACGTGGCCATACCATCCGAGTTTCCGTTTCTTCACCACTGTGAGCATTTCATCATGTTGTCCAATGGCTTGTGTGATGGTCTGTCGGATTTGGTAGTTGGTGATGTGCTTGGAATATGAAATGCCCAGAAGTCTTCTGTAGCACCTCATTTCCATGCTCTGTATTCTTCGTTGTAGATCTGCTGTGAGGGTCCATGTTTCGCAAGCGTATAGGAAGATGGAGATGACAAGGGAGCGCAGCAGCCTTACCTTGGAATGTAGACTGATGGTCCCGTCTTTCCAAATAGGTTTCAACCTTGTCAGGGCAGCAGCTGTTTGTGCGATCCTGGAGAGGACTTCCTGTTAGGACCCATTGTCTGATACAATGGCTCCTAAATATTTGAAGCTATGCACTGTGTTGAGGGATTGGCCTTGGACTTTGATGTTCATGTTGATGCCTTTGGTGTTGTTGGTCACCATTTTGGTCTTCTCTGCACTTATTTCCATTCCATAATAGGCTCTGGAGGTGGTGTGAAGCCTCTGTACCAGCTGTCCAAGTTCTTGTTCCTCTCCAGCCAATCCATCAATGTCATCAGCAAAACGGAGGTTGGAGATAGATGCAAATGAGATTTCATTAAGAAATTTGGAGAAATAATTGTAGGCGTGATCACACAAATAGGCCTAGATTTTATTAAATTTAAACACCCGAACAAGCAGAAAGTAGCCGCCTATGACTGTAAAAATGGATGAGTGACAGTGAAAAAGAAACAAACAATAAAACCCAGTGAGCTCATAACTGTAACGAATGCAACGACCCCTTTAAATTGCATGCACATATTACAGAAATAGAACAGTAGTTATCTAGGACGAAAAATGTAGGAACACAGTTATGTAGGACCAAATACTAGGAACACTACAACCACGAAGCCAACGGGATAGACAGACAGACAAACAGACACACACAAACACACACCCACCCACCCCACACACACGCGCCCTCGTACAACCAACCTCGGGCGACACTCGTCTAGTGTTGTATTGCTATATAACCTTGAATTGCGCGTAAAATTTCGGACAAGTACGTAATCACTTCTGATGGAAATCGGTCTGCTGTAACGAAAGGTCGGATCCCGGGTGACAAAGAGTAAGGCTGTGGTTTCACATGTCATCCCTTCAGATGCCCTGCCAACATTTCCATTTAACGCATACAATAATGACTGAATTGCAGCATACGCTTATATTGTCGGAATTTAACCGCTACCTCGTATACAAAAACCACGACCTAGTTCAGTAATGAACCTCTATGGGTCAAAATATGTAACGTTTAAGTATTTTTTTTAGTGTGTGTGTGTGTGTGTGTGTGTGTGTGTGTGTGTGTGGTTGTGTGTGTGTGTAAAAGGGAAAGTGAACAGAACTAAGGACCTGCAGGATGAGTGGAAGTAGCTGAAACGCTTTTGAATATAACGAATCTGTCTGAGTTTACATAGCCTACCCAGTGTCAAATGATGACCTCTGTCCGAGTCAGAATGTGTAACTCTTTGAACCACTCAAAGGTGTTTGAAAGTGGATAGGTACTCGTAATCGTAACACTTTAAAGAAAGGTGAATACTATAAATAATGCTAAAACAGTAAAAGGGCCAAAGTTTGATTTACCAACATAATACAGTTATCAAGGACACTGTATACACTGCGTTTTTGATGATAAGCTGCTCCAATAACACTCTTCACCATGATGAAGCAAAACCAGAACAGATGATAATATCAATGCACTGTATTCCTGGCGAGCTTACTGCAGGCAAAGATAGTTATACATACTTTTCTAGTATCTTTGCTGCAGGTACCGGCGCGCTGCGTACAGGAAATACTTTAAAAATAGGTTAGACATTGGTGCACCTCTCTTAGTGCCTTCGGACCTATACAAATATATAAAGGTGAACGTTTTCCCGTAACCTTTCGGTCATAAGGTAAGAGAAGAGTAAAGGGCCAGCTTTGTGAGGGACGTTCATCTCCTCTCCCACAGAGATGCTTTATCTCATCTCCCAATGTCCCAAACAGAGCAGGTAACACAATTGGTTGGATCGGGGTGATTACTGTGCGATAATCATGTTCTCTGAACATTTAACAAATGGCTGGATTGGGGTGATTTTTGTGCACTATTTAGGTTCTCTGCAAGCACCAACCAGACTGGTTTCTGCACAACTATTTGAAACAGAAACATTATACCCTAACAAGCACGCTACCGCGAATCCTAAAATTTGATATGTAGCAGTTTCATAAACGCTAATCAATAGATATCTGTAATAGAATTCAACATGAAACAACTGTTTTTGTTCATTTTGTGGATTTCCAGTCTTATTTTTTGCTGGCCTACACAAGAGTCAAATATCCCAAAATCAAACCGCGCTCTCATTCGCTGGCATTCATAAAATAATTTCAGTTCAGATCGATGTTTTTCGCAAGCTGCTGCAAGCAAAATTACACTCTGAAAGATAAACAATAGTATTCAGCTTACAATCCGATTCATGTCATAAACATGCACCTAGCTAATATACTGTGACAAGTTATTATCACAACGAAAAAATAAGGCAAGGCGTCTGTTTGTTTGCTTGACCTCCCCCCCTCCCCCCTCAACCCCCTCCTCTCTCTCTCTCTCTCTCTCTCTCTCTCTCCACCCCTTACCACCACTACTAGTTAAAACGGATAACTGAAAACAGAATCTTCAAGCTATGGGAAAGTCTCAAGGGGGTGGGAATGGAGGTGATGGGGTGAAAGGACAAGAAAGGTGAGAGAGTGGAGGAGGTTGTGGGAGTAGGGAAGGGAGTGGGGTGGGAGAACGGCTACACGCCGGAATTCATACCAATGATTCGATACATGAAAACCCCGAGAACATAAAAACACCCTGTCAGGGAAAATCAACTGACAAAAGACTGAAATACCCAGCAAACAAACACACAATAACTTGCTCTAGCTATCTGCACTTGCAACGTTAAAAGATTTTACTGCCAAAAAAAAAAAATAAAATCACCAGTCGCTGATAGCAATACTTATCGATTTCATGTCAAACACACTCGCTGCACATATTTACTCGTGCTCAAAAGATCATAAAACAACAAAAACTGTCCACGAGCAGGGCTCGAAATTAGCGGGGGCCCGTGGCCAAAAACCCGCAAAGTTGATTTCGGGCGTGGAAAGTTGAAAAACGAAGGGCCCGCTTGGCCCGCAAAATAATTCGTCTGCTACAGCTAGCTCTACTCGGCAGTTTCGTATTTGGGCCAAGGAAAGCAACCCACACCGGTGCCCTAAATTTGGACAGAAAAAAAAACAAACAGAGAAAAGAAGCGAAAACCCTTTAATTTTGCACTCAAAAGTTTAATATACACTTCACTATCTTTTTAATATAATAAACAAAAGGCTATGGCACAACATAAGCACAAAATGTCCATCTTTGCAAGTACGAAAGTATGGCTACATATCGTCGCCATACAGTTGCTAAAACAATCTGCGATTGCGTTTTTCCAATTTTTGGGAAGCGAAAGACGCCAGAAGAAAACGTCGGCGAAAGGAAAGAACAAGAAAAAGAGAGAAAAAAGAAGTATGAAGAGAAAAAAAGATCAAGGAACTACAATGAAGGGTGGAAAAAAAGATTTCCATGGCATGGCCTTGAAGTGAACGAGGAAGAGTACTGTTAAGTTTAGTCCCCTTTCATGGTTTTGTTTTGAACTTTTGTGCATTGAGGTCAGATTTTTTGTTAGGTTACCCATATTAAAAATTTAATGATGTGTATTGTGCAATACTCAGTCACAAAACTGAAAAGTATTATACAAGAGACTCACTTGATTTTTTTCTATTTTGTTTAATGGCCAGGCTCACTAGTCACTGGAATATGTGTGTCACTGAGTGTGTGTGTGTGTGTGTGTGTGTGTGTTTTTCCCCTTTTTTTTGTTGGTAATGTTTGAAAGTGAAAGAAAATGCAAATAAAAATGACATCACTCAGCACAATTGGAAATTCCATTGTTTTTATTTTAGATTATCAGACAAATTGTACTTTCTACTTATATTGTCAATATTTCTTTTGTTTTTTTGTTTGCATTATTTTTCAAGTTGGGCCCCGAAAGTTGCTTGTGGGCCCTCAAATTTTTCAATCAAGGGGCCCGGTGGCCCCCAAAGAAAAAAGTTAATTTCTAGCCCTGACGAGTAATGCTTTTTCCGTCAGCCACACTTTGCGCACTTGTAAACCGTATACGTCACTACTTGCTCTGATGGGGGTATCAATATGTAACGATCGAGAAACGTCTTAAGCAAGTGTATCCAGCCCCGAGTTGCCTAGGCAGAGCGCTATACGTAACGCTACTTAACTAGTTTGGCGGAAAATCTGCACAACGCTATGCCCGAGGAGAGCGCACTGTAGAGGTCTCGAAAGGTTGTTTGCGAACAACAAAAAAACCACAAAAAAATGGCAGCCAGAGTGGTGGGTTTTTGACTCGCAACTGGCGATGTCCTCAATGGTGAAATAGCAAAGTAGGACTTTTTGTCATTTACAGTTTGGTAAGATTTGTGTACTTATTATTTGGCGGAATAATTATGTTTCGGTGCAATCGGTATGAATTATATTTACATTTGATAGTACGGTGGCCTAATGGTAGAGCTTTCGTTTGCGGATCTGAAGGTCCCGGGTTCGAGCCCAGGCCGGGGCATTGTGTTGTGTCCTTGGGAAAGACACTTTACTCCCGTTTCCTACTACCTTCGGATGAGAGTATAAACCGAGGTCTAGTCTGTGTCGCATACATTCCATCATAACGGACTTTAAAGATCCTGACGCTCATGTCCTAGACGGGTGAGTGCCGGTGACAAGAACACACCCAGGATGCACCTAGGTCCTTCTCCCCCATCCCTGGCTGCCCAGGATTGTGCTCAGTTGTCTGAAGCGTTATTACGATGCGCCCAAAGGCTGCAAGTTGGCGCCTTGGGCGGCTTGAGTTAGATCTTGTATCGGCCAGCGCCTTGAGCAGCTCTTGAGCTGGAAAAGCGCTATAATGATTAAATAAATTAAAAAAATAAAATATTGTTGCGTCGTCAGTGTGATTGACAGCAACTTTCACTTTCAGCCATCTTCACATTGATTGGCTTTGTGCAGTCAACATGTGCTGCGCCATTTTAAAAGCGCTCGCTTATGGCAAAAGGTAGTATCAGCCGAACAGGCAACATACTTCGACTTCTTCATGTATCCTGACTTCTCCTTTACCATGACATCTTAATCCAGTCCCCTATATGCTATAGTGTCCGGGGACGTTAATCTAACCAACAACAACAACAACAACAACAACAACAACAACAACAACAACAACAACAAAAGGTAGCCCAGAAGCAAAAATAGTTCGTGCGGAGCAATCTAAACGTTTTGTGGTGCTTTTTTTCTTCTAGACAACTCGGTGCGGTTTCGCCAACAATTCCATATAAAATACTGTAAAAGGTTTTGTTTATGGAAAGTGACTGCGGGCGAGTTTTTAAAAAAGAAAAAAAAGAAAGGAGACAAGAAGTTTGTGTCGAACTCAAGTAGTGGGGGTCTCGTCTAAAGAGATAGGACTGGAGTTTATTGATACCATCTTAAAAATAATCCTTATTAGATCGCATCCTCTGGGGAACGGGAGAAATGATAGGAAAGATCTATCTCCATTTCTCTGCTGCCAGTGGTTTGCATTCGTGGATTTGTGCCATATATAGGTATAAATACTGTGTAGTTACTACAAGGCCAATATAATTGCATCCTTGAAGAAGAAGAAGAAGAAGAAGAAGAAGAAGAAGAAGAAGAAGAAGAAGAAGAAGAAGAAGAAGAAGAAGAAGAAGAAACAAAAAACGAACGAACAAACAAAAGAAAGAACGAACGAACAAACTGAAGAAAGAAAGAAAGAACAAACAAAAGAAAGAACAAACTAAAGAAAGAAAGAACAAACTAAAGAAAGAAAGAAAAAACAACAACGAAAGAAAGAAAGAAAGAAAGAAAGAAAGAAAGAAAGAAAGAAAGAAAGAAAGATAGAAAGAAAGAAAAGGAAAAAAAGAAAGAAAGAAAGAAAGAAAGAAAGAAAGAAAGAAAGAAAGAAAGAAATGGAAATAACGAACAAACGAACGAAAGAAAGAGGTGGTGGTGGTGGTGGTAGGAAAGGTGATGGATCGTAGAAACTAATGATTCTCGTTATTAAACAAAAGGTGACCCAGGTAACATTCTAATATACAATCAATAACATTATGATGGTAAATCAAGCAATCTTTAAACAGCATCATGAGCACGTCCCTGTAATTAGTAGTTACGGGTTATAGAACTTGCAAGTGGATACTGCATTTGTTTTAATCTTTTGTCTCTCTCTCTCTCTCTCTCTCTCTCTCTCTCTCTCTCTCTCTCTCTCTCTCTCTCTCTCTCTCTCTCTCTCTCTCTCTCTCTCTCTCTTTCTTCTTCTCTTGCATTGGATTATTTATACATTTGCCATACTGTATTCCCATAATAAAACTGAATTCGTGGATTTCCAAACTTGCTCGATGACAGGGGTTTATAAACCATTAATGTCAGCTGTTAGCTTTGTAAAGAGAATTTTCGAAAAAAACACGACTCTTTATAAAGACTCCTATTCACCACTTTCGCAACAATGTAGTTCTACATGGACCACAGTTCTTGAAATGGGTCTTCCAGATTCTAAACAACATTATTAAAATTGTAAACTGATTTCAGTGCTGGAGCGAGTGCTGAGGATGGGGATCAAGTTAAGAAAAAAATGGGGTGGGGTGAGAGGAGGAAGTGGCATACTTGCTTGATTTTCAAATGTAACACCTTGCTTATCAGAATACGCTTATATTTAATGGGCCCCAGGTATTGGTGTCCAAAAGGAGCTGTCGGTGATTAACCAATATCTCAATTTAATGGCCGAAAGAATTGCTTGCAAATATAACCGTTTACCTCTTCATTTAATTGAAACTTGAGTCACTAAAGACAGAGCTGTTTAGCAGTGTAAATTAAACGACTTTCAGACTTCTCCGCTCATATGTGACTCGGACAAAGAACGAAGGCTAAATCTCAAGCATGAAATTTCTATTTAGTATTCAAGAATAAACCATGCACAATTATATCCATTAATATTAACACGAACTGGTGTATAATATGAAGTACGCAAGATCACACAAATCCGTGGCACCAAATATCAATAAAAGCAGAATGTATAATAGTCTGCTATAAGATAAATGATAAATAATGAATTAAATATTATAATGTTAAACTCTTGTTTCTCTTCCTCCCATGTATTTTTATTTGAAGAGTGAAAGAAATTACAAGATGAATGAAGGAAATAAGAAAGGAAGGAAGGATCGATGAGAGGCAAAAAAATATAGAGAAACACAAAGTATATGCAGAGAATCAGATAGACCACAAGTATATCCTTGTGGACAGACAGACTTCTAAATTAGAAACACAGACAAACTTCTAAGCTAGACGAAGTTCAAGAAATTCAGTAAGTACCCTGCACATGGCTTGCTGGTAGTGAGCGTTCGACATGCTGAAAGATGCTGGATCGGACGAGACAATTTGAAAGACCAAGCAACCCAAATTCTTTACGATTTGTGCAGAAGCAGCTTCCAACGATGCCAGAAATCAAGGAAGCAATGAAGCGCGGAATGAAAGAAAGCAAGGCAGGAAGGATGCAACGGAAGAGGCAATCCCTGGGTCCTGCGGAGACTGGCGGGTTGGACACTGCAAAGAGGATCAGTGGCCGGCTCCCGGCGTTGACGTCCAACTGGCTTTGACAGCAGGTGTGTGTACTCGCTATAAAGCGGGGATCGTTACTTCGTTATATATATAGTCATACAAACCCTCTCCCGCCCCTTCCCCGCCCCTCCTGTACACATTCAAATAAACGCTTTACTAGCTCCTGCATCATTATCATTGCTAACCCTGCTCCCCGTTATCATGTGTAAAACGTGTTACAGTTCGACTTAATACACAGCCAACAATTTAACAATTAGAAAACCACTTCCTCTTCATCACCCTCCTCTCCCCATACCTGTTCACAGATTAAATGAATTAAATCACGCCTTCTCCGCAATTACCATACTCCTATCTCCTCTCTCACAATCCAATGTCCACTTGCACAGCGCACAACTCCATCTCACAGGCATGATCCTGGCGCAATATCTAAGCACCCACACCTTCAACGTTACCAGCTCTCCTCCCAACCCCATCCAAACATACACCTCCTGTCAATTAAGCTGCCCCTGATAAAAGGCACTACATGATACAAGATACGGACAAGAAAACCTTATAATCTCACTCTGAGAAAGTCTCAAAACGCCTCTCTCCTAGGTCCTGTACGACCGTAACGTTATGTGAATACCTTTACCTTTGCATTAATATCGCAATTGCTATTATATTGAGACTACCCCACCACGCATCTCAGTCTAGCGTTTTACCAAAGACCTTATTACGGAAAGACAGGGAACTTCCATTATGTCCTATACAAAAATGCGAGACGCTCTCACGGATTATTTCCCTTTGCTCGGGCTGGCTATATTTCATCATCTGCTATATGAATGATCTGTGCGTGGTAACTTATTGAGCCTATGCCATTGCAAAAGAACATTTTTATGGCAACGTTTGCAAAAACCAAACTTTTAACCATCATTATTATTAACATTCCGCTACTGCTGTCTTTTTTTGTTGTTTTTGTTTACTTATTGACATTTATTAGGTGCTTTTATGCTGCTTATGTGTGTATGTCATAGGTTCGTTTTCTGCCCTGGAATTTATTATTTTTTAATCAACGACAGATATTTTAAAATTAAAATATGCATGACAGACAGACTGTTTCATTTATCCGAAACTGTAAATCCGTAATCGTGAGAGAGAGAGAGAGAGAGAGAGAGAGAGAGAGAGAGAGAGAGAGAGAGAGAGAGAGAGAGAGAGAGAGAGTGAGAGAGAGAGCTCTGTCATTCAATCAATTAATCACAATACAGCACAATAACAAAATGTTTCACTAATAGTGTGAATTTAATTTATATCAGGTGTCCCCCTACCTCCCAACCCTCTCACCTCCCACATCACTGGCTTAAAAACCTCATTCACTTCATGGAAAATAATTAATTAATCAGACAGAAACAATCAGAACCTACTGGCTAGACAACATTCCACGCAATATAGATCTAATGCGCAGAAATTCACAGATCATAACAAGGACTGAGTTTCTACATTACATTTTTTTCCCGTTTACTCTCAAACGAAAAGTGATTACAATACAACAGATCAAAAACCACTTTTGTGCCTAGGTAAGGGGTTATTTTGCACAGTATTTGATCACGAGGAGAAAACAGACTTAGTCTAATTTAACTTGTTAACATAAGCAGTTTGACGAAGCCAAACTGCCAATCTGACATCTACTTTTGAAATATAAGCACAAATATAGTCAAACAACCTAGCAATAACGTAAACAGTGAGCGACCTGTTGAACGTAAACTGTCAGCAAGCAAACTGTTTTGGATTTAGCACATAGGTATAACATGAATCATTCAAGCCGCTCTCCGATTGTTTTAACACTAACAACACTGCAGCGGTCTTAGTTTAGGCCTACATAAACACAAAAAATGAAGTTTTTCAATTGCAATTTACCTTTCTTTGTCTCTTAGAAATTTGAAAAAGAACTTGCCAACACAACTTTTCTTGTATCTGGCATTATGGCAATTGATAGCTGTGCAAAAGTCACCGCCCTGTTTCACTCGGTCGCCTTTTGCCTTTCTGCCACGAGCCATTTACAGCATGTCGACAAGGGCGCATAACTCGTACATTTCGTCTCGCGGTTCTGTACCAAGTTCGCCCTCTTTCTATCATAAGCTCTTTGGTTTTACTTACAATCCAGCGCTTTATCTACAATAACTACATTGAGGGTAGGTAAAAGAAGTTTGTTTCTCGTTAAAACACCTCTCTAAAACGAAGACAGCTATCAAAATGGGCGTGCATACATTACGATGATGATAATAACTTGGCTTTAGGGGGGCATAAGACATCAGTCGGTCAGTCAATCAATTAAAATGTGTCCTTTTGCAGAGGGGGTGTGAGATTTGAGTGAGGGAAGGAGAGAGAGGGAGAGAGAGAAAGAGAGAGGAGGGGTGGTTTGGGAGGGGGGAAGGAAGAGATAGAGATGTAGGGAAAGATAAAAAAGAAATGTGAGCTTGCAGAAACGCAGAGAATTGATAATACACTCCCTCCCCCTCCCTCCACACACACATTATACTGGCACACAATGTATTCATTCCTTTTTTTCTTTTATTTCGTTCTTTCATGCGTTTTTGTATTCATTCTTTTATTTATTCATAATTGTTACCATCAACTTTAACATCAACACCATCTATCTACCTTATGATCACCAACATATAGTATACTGAACACAAATCAATAGTGTTTAGGTCCCAGGTGTGACGCGGTGGCCAGGTTCGAACTGGTCTATTTATATTCTCTGTTGACGTAGTACAATAATAGCATACACGCGGTACTCACCAATCCATACTGACCCATAGCGCGCGTGCTTCAGTTCCTCATCGTCATACCAATCGACCAAGTAATAAATCGTTTTACGTGACGTCCTATGCTTCAAGTATATGTGACGATGTAGGCCTATCACTAAAATGTGAAAGTTATAGATGAATCGTCTAGCATCAATGCAAACGTAGTCATTACGTTATTTTTAATATAGTCATAAAGTCAGTTTTAAGATGTAAGACTTTGTTGTTTGCTTTACATCATAATGCATGTTCAAAATCAAATCTAAAAATGCAAAGCCATACATTGAACTACTACATACAAAGATCGCAAGATTGGGAGGGTTTACTTCGTAGGAAGCTTTACACATAAAAACAAAACCTATTTGATAAATGTATACATGCTCACAACGGTAAGGATTGTCTTTGCTATGCTCTCAGTTTTGGTAAAGCAGGAGGGGGGAGGGGTGTCGGATAGTGCAGTGGTTGGAGCACTCGCTACTGTGTCGAAAGTGAAGCACCGTCCGGTGCGGTTAGCACTTGGATGGGTGACCGCTAAGGTGTGAAGCGACAAACAACAACGCCCCCAGTTGACTCAACTGTGATTGAGTACCTACTCTCTTGAGGGTGGGGAAGGTAAAGCAGCGAGGGAGAGAGTTGGGTATCACCCTCATTACGCTGGCCCAAGATAAGTGTGATCTCCAACATCACGCTCCCCTACGGCCACAAGGCTATGGGACTACCTTTACCTTTTTACCTTTTTTTTTTAGGAGGGGGGAGGGGAAGAGAGGATGAGAGGGGGGGGGGGAAGCACAAAAAAACGAAAAAAAAAAGCAGGGCGGATGTCTATCGAAAGCAGACGATCGTGTTTTGTAATATTTATTTTCTCTAAAGTTATTTTAACCTGGTAAAATGGCTCTGATATATCTTTACTTCGATTGTTTTGAGATCAGTATAATACAAGATTTCCTATTCTGAATCTGTACTAAATAAACTTGGCTAAAGATTCTAGTAAATCAATCACGCCAATAATGACGCCTTAAGCGACAACTTCACAACATAATATGGCCAACGTGGCGACATTTATAAAAATAAAAAATCAAATACTGAAAAAGAGCAGATAGCATTTTTTTTTGTGGCAAAGGTGTGGTTAATGACTGATGAGTGGTGTAATCAATAATATTCTCCCATAATCTTCCTTAATTAAGTTGGTCCACGTTGACAGAAGGGTCCACGTTGTCAATGAGATGCGTCGATGGAGTCAGCAAAGACGTAAGTGTACTATTATTATTAATATATCATTTATTTGCAGCCCCCATCAAATAATGTATTTGTTCTGAACAATATTTAATAATAAGCTACCATCTGCAGCCTTACCCGATGAACTCTTACACAAGGTGAAAAATTAATGTTCTGTCTGAATCTTTTACTTTTCTCTCCATTCTATTCTAAATAATGAATGCTTTAATTTGAAGCACTTCCACCCATTATGACTTAGCACTAATCATCTAACAAGATCTGGCAGAGTGGGGAGTGGCCTACACCAAGGACCCAGTCGCTTGTCATCACTCTTCCCAAACCGGGAAATCTTCAGGAATGTGAAAATTACTGCACCATCAGCCTCATCAGCCATCCCAGCAAAGTCATCCTGAAAATAATACTCAACAGGTTGAAACCCCAAGCTGAACGAATCATAGCTGAAGAGCAAGCAGGATTCAGGGCAGGGCGAAGTACCACTGAACAGATTTCCAACCTCAGAATAATCTGCGAGAAATACCTACAGCACCAACATCTTATATCATGTGTTTGTAGACTTCAAAAAGGCGTTTGACCGAGTCTGGCATGCAACTCTTTGGGCAACCATGAGAGTGTACAACATCAGCCCTAAAATTATTGAAGTCATCAAAAGCCTGTATGACAAGGCTACCAGTGCTGTCCTCCACAACAGCGCCATCGGAAACAGGTTCAAAACAACAATCGGTGTCCCTCAGTGATACCTACTCTCTCCAACACTCTCCAACATCTTCCTAGAGCGCATCATGTCAGAGGCCCTTGTAGATCACGAAGGCACAGTCAGCATAGGGGGAAGAGCAATCTCCAACCTTCGTTTTGCGGACGACATTGATGGATTGGCTGGATAGGAACAAGAACTTGAACAGCTGGTACAGAGGCTTGACACCACCTCCAGAGCCTATGGAATGGAAATAAGTGCAGAGAAGACCAAAATGATGACCAACAACACCAATGGCATCAACACGGACATCAAAGTCCAAGGCCAATCCCTCAACATAGTGCATAGCTTCAAATATTTAGGAGCCATTGTATCAGACAATGGGTCCTGACAGGAAGTCCTCTCCAGGCACAGACAACTGCTGCCCTGGCAAGGTTGAAGCCAATTTGGAAAGAACGGACCATCAGTCTACATTCCAAGGTAAGACTGCTGTACTCCCTTGTCATCTCCATCTTCCTATATGCTTGCGAAACATGGACCCTCACAGCAGATCTTCAACAAAGAATACAAAGCATGGAGATGAGGTGCTACAGAAGACTTCTGGCCATTTCCTATACCCAGCACATCACCAACGACCAAGTCCAACAGACCATCACACAAGCCATTGGACAACACGATGACCTGCTCACAGTGGTGAAAAAACGGAAACTGCGATGGTATGGCAACGTCACCAGATCATCAGGTCTTGCAAAGACCATCCTGCAAGGCACAGTGCAAGGATGTAGAAGAAGAGGGAGAACGAAAAAGAGGTGGGAGGACAACAATCGAGAATGGACTGGTTTGACACCGAGTGTAACAATCAGGGTTGCTGAGGACAGGGAAAGATGTAGTACGCTGGTTAAACGATCATCTGTGGTGCCCCTATGACCTCCAAGTTTTGGGATAGGATAGGAATAATAATAATAATAATAATAATAATAATAATAATAATAATAATAATAATAATAATAATAATAATAATAATAATAATAAACAGCAAATAATAATAATAATATTCCGTAACTCGGAGGTTGTAGGGGCACCACAGATGATCGTTTAACCAGCGAACTCCATCTTTCCCTGTCCTCAGCAACCCTTTGAAGTCTACGAACACATGATATAGATGTTGTTGGTGCTGTGGGTATTTCTTGCAGATTATTCTGAGGTTGAAAATCTGTTCAGTGGTACTTCGCCCTGCCCTGAATCCTGCTTGCTCTTCAGCTATGATTTGTTCAACCTGTTGAGTATTATTTTCAGGATGACATTTTTTGTAAAGAGTGATGACAAGCGACTGGGTCCATGATGTAGGCCACTCCCCACTCTGCCAGATCTTGTTAGATAATTAGTTGTTAAAGATAATGGTGAGTGCGTCAATCATCTCTTCTCCTCCTGCTTGAAGCAGTTCCGCGGGTATGTTGTCCACTCCCGCTGACTTCCCCTTCATCAGCGATTGCACTGCTGCCTCAACTTCTCGGAGATTTGGGATTTTTTCTTCTTCTCTGTTCTTGGGACATGCTAGAACTGATGGGTCTCCGTTTGGTGTGTGGTTGTAAAGGTCAGAGCAGTACTCTGTTCATCTGTCCAAGACTTCTTGTTCTTCTGTAAGGCATATGCCAGACACGCTTTGGATCATGGAGACCTTGGGCTGTTTAACACTTGTCAGCTGATTCACAGTCTGGTAGGCCTTCTTGCTGTTGTTCTTGTTCAGACTGTTCTATATTTCCTGGCATTGATCTTCTATCCAGTTCTCCTTTGCTGTGTACATGCCTTTTCGGATGTCATTGTTGATTTTTCGGTAAGCACCAGCTCCCTGTGAGGTGTTCTTTTTCTTTTTCATCTCTCTTCGTTTATCACACAGGTCCAAAAATTCAGGTGTGATCCACAGCTTCTTCTTTGGCCGGTGCTTTCCAAGGATCTCTGTGGTGGCATCTGTCACAGCTAAGTTGAAGGTGGTAGTCATGGTGTTGACACCTACTTCACAAGCTCCCAAAATGAGCAGTCCAGATTCCTATGACAATGTTATTTGCTGGTGCGGATCTTGCTAAGTTGGCAATTATTATTATTATCATTATTATCATTATCATTATTATTATTATTATTATTATTATTATTATTATTATTATTATTATTATTATTATTATCTGTATACTACACTTCCCAAAACAGTTCATTACGAAATAAATAACAGCTGCTACACTGCCAAGAAAGTACCTAGATACATCATGACCTTTCAGTTTGTAAACTCGCTATTTTATAACTTAGGGGTAAGGCTGCTACACTCCCTTGTCATCTCCATCTTCCTAAACGCTTGCGAAACATGGACCTTCACAGCAGATCTACAACGAAGAATACAAAGCATGGAGTTGAGGTGCTACACAAGACTTCTGGGCATTTCCTATACCCAGCACATCACCAACAACGCAGTCCACACAAGCCATTGGACAACAGAATGACATGCTCACAGTGGTGAAGAAACTGAAACTCCGATGGTATGGCCACATCACCAGAGCATCATGCCTTGCAAAGACCATCCTGCAAGGCACGGTGCAAGAAGGCTGAAGAAGAGAGAGACAGAAAAAGAGGTGGGAGAACATCATTCGAGAATGGACTGGCTTGATACTGAGTGAAGCGATGATGGTTGCTGAGGACAAAGATGGAGTTTTGCTGGTTAAACGATCATCTGTGTTGCCCCAACGACCTTTGAATTACGGGTTATGATAGGATAGGATAGCATTAGGCCCTAAAGCCAATTAGTTATATATTATAATACAGTGAGCTTACAAAGGTAGGGTGCCTTAGTGGTTTGTGGTGCAAACCTTATATACATGTACATGTTTCATGAGCAAGGGGTTTCGATCCTGATTTCAGCAAACTTTTGTGTGCATGCTGAATGTTGACGAACCTAGAGCAGCTCTTAAAGCTGGCAAGTCCATGTGCGTGGTAGAAAAAAAATTCATATTTTAAGTCATAAAGGGATTTTTTTTTAAAAGGGGGGGGGGGGGGGGGGGCCAAAAAATGATTCATGTCTCAAAGGTGTCAGACAAATCAGGAAGTCAGACAAATCAGGAAGCCTGACAGGTCTAACCTGAAAATGATTTACAAGTCTCAGCATTCAAGCTAAAACCGGCTGTTACCAGTTGCACAGCCATGTCTCTAACAAGATGAATAAAATAAAATTCTACCATCTACATGGAAGTCAAACTCAAAGGGTGAATGTGATGCACATAAATCATAAATGAAGCAGAAAAATAATAACAAAACCTAATGCAGACTCCTAACTCACACTCACAAGTAACAACAATACATTTCTGCACACATATGCATTATTTAACAACAAAACAAGTTAAGGATCAATTCCATACAAGCAAAGAAGTTAATATTAGTATAGTTATAGTAGTAGTACTGAAGATAGAAGCTTGTATTTGTAGGCCTTGCCATGCCTCTTCTTTCAACACTTTTGTAATGGGGCCGGGTAGCTCAGTTGGTAAGAGCATCTTGCTAGTAACCAAAAGGTCGCTGGTTCGAATCCCGGATTGGTCAACGTGTGATCATATTATTTTCCCCTTTACCAACAACTGACCCGCTGGTGTCAGTATAAATCGGTCCAGTAGTCACCTATATGCGAAAGTGTCGTGTGACTATAATCTACAAACAACAACAACAACACTTTTGTGCACAGGTCACTTAACGCAATTTTGACAAAACATGACCTTTAATAATCAGGGATCACATACTCCATGCAAAGTGTATGCATCCATTTAGGTTAATTTAAAATATCATTATGTTAGTAGTATGGGGAGAGCCAGCTATGTAGTAAGATGAGAACTAGGCTTAAGTTGAAAGTTTAAATTGTTCAGAACAAGCATATAATCATGATGATGATAATAGTAGTAGTAGTAGTAGTAGTAGTAGTAGTAGTAGTAGTAGTAGTAGTAATAGTAGTAGTAGTAGTAGTAGTAGTAGTAGTAATAATAATAACAGTACATGGATGCAGTCAATCTAAATTTTCACAAATAAAAATTTGATTTCCTTTTGTTGCCTTAGTTTACACCATGTTTGAGTGATGAATGTGTGCTTGTTGTTTATATTGGAGTTGTTTATGTAGGAGTAACAAGTGAGCATGATTGTTGGTTACAGATCACCGCTTTTTTAGTCTGCTTTAGGAATAAGGCGCATATATAGCATCGAGTATTATTATTTTATTAATACTAAAACATTCAATATAGTTGAAATACACAGTCATGTATTTTTACCAATAAGACTAATGTTCTGAGTCTTAAAAGAAGCAAGTAAAGAGTTATCAGTACCACTTTGCCAACTTTTTAATAAGTCCTTAAAGGAGGGAGTTGTACCATTGGACTGGAGAAGAGCCAATGTCACCCACAGCCTTATTTTAAAAAAAGGCAGTACTAGAAGTGATGCAGGAAACTATAGACCTGTCAGTTTAACTTGTATCCTATGTAAAGTGCTTGAATCATTTGTCAGAGATGCTATCGTTAACCATATGACTCTTTGCTCTCTGTACACGGAATGCCAGCATGGTTTTCGTAAAGGTAGGTCATGGTTGACGCAACTCTTGCAGGTAATGGAAGACTTTACGAAAATGGTTGACAGTGGAAAGAGTTTTGATGGTCTTTACTTGGACTTTCGCAAGGCATCTGACTCAGTATCTCATGCAAGACTTTTAGTTAAACTAAAATCTTATTGGATCACTGGACACGTACTACAATGGATCAAATGCTTTCTGGAAGGAAGAACCCAGCGTGTCAAATTGGAAATTATTTCTCAGGTGACAAACCAGTTCTGAGTGGTATACCACAAGGCAGTATTTTGGGTCCCATTCTTTTTACAATTTTTAGAAACTACTTACCTGACAAAGTATCTAGTAATTGTAGCATTTTTGCAGATGACACTAAAATATATAATGTGACATCTAAGTGCGATAAATTACAAACAGACATAGTCTTCTGATTTGTTCAGATACCTGGCAATTGCATTTTAATGCATCAAAATGTAAGGGTATATATATGGGTAAGAAAAATCCTGGATATGACTATTTGATGACGACAGGTGACGACAAAGTGACGATTGACCATAATAGTGAAGAAAAAGATTTGGGGGTTACTTTTGATACGAACCTAAACTTTGATAAACACATAAACAATGTAATTTTCAAGGCTAATAAAATGCTCGGTATCATACGCCGATCTTGTACTTACTTGGATAGTGATACCTTAACCCGCTTGTATAAATCGCATGTAAGGCCACATCTTGAATACAAATGCGATCTGGTTTCCGTATCTAAAGAAGCAGTCGTCTGCCTTGGAGAGATTACAAAGAAGAGCGACTCGGATGATTAAATCACTGAGACAATTACCATATTCAGAGAGATTGAGAGTTTTGGATTTGCCCTCTCTGAAATTTAGAAGATTGAGAGGGGGCCTGATCCAAACTTACAAGATTTTTAATGGGATTGACAACATTGATGTTAACACATTGTTTTAGTTGAATACTAACTGTAGAACAAGAAATTCACAGGACAATATTCTTACAAGTATAAGACATTGCCGCACAAATAAAAGAAAATACTCATTCTCCTACAGAGTTGCGCCAAAGAGCTTATTACGGAAAGAGGGAGAACTTCCATTATGTCCTATACAAAAATGCGAGACGCTCTCACGGATTATTTCCCTTTGCTCTGGCTGGCTATATTTCATCATCTGCTATATGAATGATCTGTGCGTGGTAACTTATTGAGCCTATGCCATTGCAAAAGAACATTTTTATGGCAACGTTTGCAAAAACCAAACTTGTAACCATCATTATTATTAACATTCCGCTATTGCTGTCTTTTTTTTTGTTTTTTTGTTGTTGTTGTTGTTTATGTTTACTTATTGACATTTATTAGGTGCTTTTATGCTGCTTATGTGTGTATGTCATAGGTTTGTTTTCTGCCCTGGAATTTATTATTTTTTAATCAAGACAGATATTTTAAAATTAAAATATGCATGACAGACTGTTTCATTTATCCGAAACTGTGTAAATCCGTAATCGTGAGAGAGAGAGAGAGAGAGAGAGAGAAAGAGAGAGAGAGAGAGAGAGAGAGGGGGGGGTTGGGGGAAGAGAGCTCTGTCATTCAATCAATTAATCACAAATAAAGCACAATAACAAAATGTTTCACTAATAGTGTGAATTTAATTTATATCAGGTGTCCCCCTACCCCCCCAACCCTCTCACCTCCCACATCACTGGCTTAATAACATCAGTCACTTCATGGAAAATAATTAATTAATCAGACAGAACAATCAGAACCTAGACTACAACATTCCACGCAATATGGATCTAATCAGAAATTCACAGATCAGAACAAGGACTGAGTTTCTACATTACATTTTTTTTTCCCGTTTACACTCAAAAGAAAAGTGATTACAACAGATCAAGGACCATTTTTGTGCCTAGGTAAGGGGGTTATCTTGCACAGTAGTATTTGATCACGAGGAGAAAACAGACTTAGTCTAATTTAACTTGTTAACATAAGCAGTTTGACGAAGCCAAACTGCCAATCTGACAACATCTAGGTTTGAAATGTAAGCACAAATATAATAATCAAACAACCTAGAAACAATGTAAACAGTGAGCGACCTTTTGAACGTAAACTGTCAGCAAGCAAACAGTTTTTGTTTAAGCAATCACTGAAGCCTCTCCCCGATTGTTTTAACAACACTGCAGCGGTCTTGGTTTAGGCCTATATAAACACACAAAAAAGAAGTTTTTCGATTGCAATTTACCTTTCTTTGTCTCTTGGAAACTTTAAAAAGAACTTGCCATCACAATTTTCTTGCATCTGGCATTACGGCAATTGATGGCTGTGCAAAAGTCACCGCCCTGTTTTACTCGGTCGCCTTTTGTCTTTCTGCCACGAGCCATTTTTAGCATGTCGACAAGGGAGCGTAACTCATATCTTCCGTCTCGCGGTTCTGTTCCAAGTTCCCTCTCTTTCTATAATACGCTCTTTGGTTGCGCCCATATGGAATAAATTGGCAGTTGATACTAAAAGCGCTAACAACCTGAACACCTTTAAAAATCTTCTGGAAAAGGTCATTTTCATACAGAAATCAAAATTTGAGTATGATGACTAATTAGCATGCTATCTTTAGTATTCCCCGAACAACCGCAAATGGAACGGGACAAGTAAAAATGCCCTAAATAAAAGGAACATTTAAAAAGCCGCGAAGCTTATACAAGTCCCTCTCAACTAAACTAAATTAAACATAAACTAAACTGATTTTAAACGTTGTAAAAAACATAATAAAATAAAATTAAAATAGGCCTATACGTAAATATAGGTTTATCATGTTAATTTTATTATTTTTTAAAATTATTATTTTTATTTGTAAATTTTTTTTTAAATTTATTTTTTTTCTTATTTTTTTTTATTTATTTTTTTTTTTGGTGGTTAGGAATTGCACGTTAGTACGGGTGTATCATACTCAAATTACTTTCGACACTAGCCATGAACTCAAACTGTAGTGCAGTGGTGCATGCCTTCTGGAGTCGGCAAAAAATCAGGACATCACATAATATTTATGTCAAAAACAAGACATATTTACTTACATGCGGGTTGGTTGCCCCTTTTTCTGCAGTATTGGAACTTTCTTCTGCCATTTCTAGAAAAGGTTCGATGTGCACCTATTAGCCTTTGCTGGTGGAGTCCCCAGAAGAAAGAGGTGTGGCCGACCTTTTTCTGGCACCAAGTAGTTTCTGTTGGTACGTCTACAAAATGATGCACTGCAGTAACATTTAGAAAGATTTATGTAGAAACAATGAAGTATTTTATAATTCAATTACTAAATTATATATAACTTATACATTTTCGTAATGCTTAAATATATTTGCATTTTTATGTTACAGAATAAAGAAGTTAGATTTTCGCTTGAGTGCATTCATTTCTTTACTGCGGGAACATCCAAAATGGCAGCAAGCAGACGACTCGATTCCTTGGTGATGAAAGTAGCCGTTATTTTTCTGGTTACTGGGAAACCTACATCGGCATTCAAATACTTTTCATCAAAAACGCCTTATGAATGGATGCATCCCCCAGATGAAACCGGTTTAGAAGATAAATGGTTCAACGAGAAAGTGGATGGTTTGATGTGCTCCGCTGTTCATACAAGCATCGTTGCTCGCCATGGGACGCGGTATCCAGGACAAGAAGATGTACACAAAATAAGTGAAATATATGAAAGGTTACAGCCTGAGGGGATAAAATCGTTCCCTTCTCTTGAGGAGTGGAAAAATCCTTTCCCAGATAATGATCGAAAATCTCTTGCAAGTCTTGGAGAGGAAGAGCTTGAGGGATTGGGAAGGAGGACTGCTCAGAGGCTGTTCTCCTTATTTGCAGAAGAAGACATCGACAGCTTTAGGTACATTATTTCAAGCAAGGAAAGAACCAGAGACAGTGCACAATCATTTTATGAAGGATTCGTTCATGTACTTCAAGAAGAAGTGGAGGAAGAAGACGATGAATATGAGCCGGAAATAATAGACAAGCTCCTAAGATTTCATGAACTTTGTGAAAAGTATGTACGATCAGTAGGGGAAAATAAGACTGCAATGAAAGAATACTATGATTTCCAATCTGGTGATTTGGTTACAAACATAAAAAATAAAGTAACTACAAAACTTGGTGTTTTCGAGGATACGCTGTCTGGTGGTAAGTGTTACCTGTTTTCCTTTGTATACAATGAATACATTAAATCAGTTATCAGTTATAAGGTTTATAAATAAGGTTACATAAATTTGTCTTCCCCTTGTATGGCAGGAACAGGTATTGCTGTTAATAATAACGTCAGGCTGTTTGACTTTGGTTTTGATTGATTTTTGTCAACATGGACTATTTGATGTTCCAGTAACGGCAGTAGTCTGGTTATGTCATGTGTTCATGAACAACTCAATTGACTTTAGCCCTGGGTGCATGTGGCTATACCAGAAGTCTGAATTTTTTATTTGATTTCTGGCAGGCACAGTGCCAAAATAAAATACAGCTAGGTCTGGTGCAGAATCTAGGAACAGACAAAATGGGTCTGTTTACGGTATCCCGACCGACCCTAATTTTTTGGCCAAACCCTAAACATTTTTTTAGGATTGTCTGGAAAAAATTGAAATCATTAAAAAAAAAATTGCACCCAAGATGGAAAAAAGTGTTAAATTTTTTTTTTTTTAACAAAAGCTGACCTCCGAACCCTTTATTTTTTCATATGTTACCGTATAACAGAATTTTTTATTTTTGCCTAATAGTAAATATATTATATACTATGATAAATTTCTATGAAACAAATTCAGGCAGACCTTTGGGACGCCTCATACACCCAAACATGTTTAACATGTACTAGTGATTAAAAAAAACCAAAAAAACTGTCATAGTGCATTTTTTTAGTTTTCAGTAATTTTAATAAATATTTTATTAATCTCTCTCTCTCTCTCTCTCTCTCTCTCTCTCTCTCTCTCTCCCCCTCTCTCTCTCACCCACACCCCCCCCTCTTTATCCCTACCTGGGTTTTTTAATTTGCCTTTAAAAGCAGGAAAAAGTATAAAGAAATAGTCTTTTTTTTTCAGGAGATATCAGGACAATTTACCTGATGTGTGGTTATGAAGCTGCAATATTTGGATCATCCCCTTGGTGTGAGCTGTTTGATGATGAAGACATGAAGATTTTAGAATATCTTGGAGATCTGAAGGTATGATGTAAACTAATCTATTACAAAGAGCCCCCATTTGCAAGCTTTTCGTTGTCCTCATGAGGTGTACTCAGCAGGGCTTCCCTTTACATCGAGATCGGGCATAATCACGCCTTGGCCCCTCAAAATCACGTCAAATCAGCTGTGAGAAGTATGTCTTAAATGTTATAAATGGTACTGAAAACAGGCCTGAAATATACGGCATAAGAAGATCGTGAATGCGACGTGAAGTGAGGCAAAAAGTCTTTTTTCTGGGCGAGTGTCCGACAAACAGCTGCTTCTTACAAGAGTGTTTACTGTTTCTGGAAGAATTGTAAAGATCTAAAATTAGCACGGACCTGTGACTGAAAAGTTAGTTAGCTCGATGTTCATTGGTTTACCTTTCGCTCTATAAATTGGTTTACCTTCTGCACTATCAACCAATCACAAACCTAATTTGTCGCGCTATGCTTAGGAAGTGACATCATAGCTTGATGTGTGTGCATGAGTCATTGGTTTGAATGTATGCTTGACGTGTGTGTGTGTTGACTAGTGAAAAAGTGTGCGCCTATGCTTTTGTCCATATTTTCTGTCCTACTCCTTAAAACACTTAACAAAGAGTTTTAAAAATTCCTTAGAATTGTAAAATGGAAGTGAGCCCACTCCTTAGATTCATTGCAGATTGGGTTTGGTGAAAAGGCCAGTACATTAAGAACGATGGGATCTGTTGTAGACAGAATCATTAAAGTGAATTGGTGTATCGTCTTGTTTTCGCAATTTTGTTTCCAAGCAAGAGTTCAGAACAGATAAGTTTACTATTTAATGATTAGAAGACTGCATAATAATTTTCTTAGTCTTCTTCAAACAATTTTGTTTAATATTTTCTGGCTGTTGTCTGTAATATGTAAAAATTTATTTGCAGCATTACTACAAGAATGGTGCAGGCTATGATATCACATGGAGACAAGCCTGCCCTCTTGTCTCTGACATGTTCTACACTATGGATGACGCAATTGATGCCATTGAGACAATGGATGGGTCAGATGATGATAATGGGTAAAATTTGTCCTTTTTTATTTTTATTTTTTTTTTTTTTTTAAATTGCACGCATAGCAATGTGAGTCTGTGTACTCACACCCCAGGTTTTTTTTCTCCAGAAATTTGCAAATCTGTGCAAGATAATTCCTAAATAGTCCAAAAATGACATGAAAAAAAAAAGAAGTTCTGTCCGCTGTCTTCTGCCCGCCTGTGCAAAACTTGCAAGAGGCTTAATATCTTAGAAGTCACAACGTCATCAGCACACAAAAATTAACACTTTTGAATATTTATGCTTATTTTTTCAGAAAACTTTATTATCTCACAACATAAATTTGTGTAGGTATGTGTGTGGGTGTCTGGAAATACATTTGAATGACTAACATCTTTTTTTAAAATCTTTCTTTTACTCATCTTTACTTATCTTTCTTTCTGTCTAGTGCAAAGTCAATTACTGCCTTGGACAGGAACAGAGGCCAGATGTTGTGATACTGATTACGATTTGTATTGATTTTGCATTGAGTTGCTTTACAAATCAATCAGATCTATCATCTTACTTACCATTCCCCCTTTCCATCCCCAAACACCCCTTCCCCACTCTCCCGGTCATGGTCATGACACATTGCTTAGCTATATTTTTCCCATAAAATATGTTTCTTCTTTTTCTTCCTTTTTAGTTTGAATAAACATTTATTTTGTATAATATGAATATAATATTTATTTTGCTGTACCAAAGAGCACATTCAAGATTAAGCTTAGCATTTTATGTTTGTGGACTAATGTTAATTTTGGAATAATTGTTTTTTTTGTAAAGACAGTGTGTCACAATAGGCTATTTAGACCCTGCACTACAGCTTCACGCCTTAAATAGTTCAGCCTGTTGTAGCATTTGTAAATTAAAGTAGCTGCCTAGCAGACGACACAAGTCAGTTGTGTGCTAAGCATAGGTAGGCAGTGACCTCATCCTGCTGACGTATAGCCACCCCCGCTAGAGTGCGCCACAGGTATCTGACGAGATTTTCGCGGGCTTTAGCTGCCCGCAAGGCTAGGTAGTCATTCTTTGTCTGAACCTCACAGGAGAAGGAGCTACGCACTGAAAGATCTCTCTTTCTGAAGACTAAGCAGGTGACGGATGAAAGTCATTTATCGCAGTATAGCCACAGCCTGACATTGTCAAAAAGGTAAATGATCGTTCTTTTGTTTCATTGCGAATTATTGATATTATTGTTGTATTATGTTTGCGAAGTCTTGCCATGTTTTAGCATTGTGAGTGTTAGTCAAACTTTGCTTGACCACGTGGCTGACAGGCGACCTGTTTCGAAACCATGAGGTATCCCCTACGGACCCACTGTTGTTTCTCCTATGTGTATTATTGCAGAACAGTGGCTGTACTGGAGAATGTGTATATTGTTAATTACTTCTCCATGTGTTTAGTTTAGCCACGATGTATGTATAGGTATAGATAGGAATTATGTTGGAGATTCCAGTGGACCACGGACTTAGAAGAATGATCGTCCCTTGTATTGTATAAGTGGAGCAATCTCAACTGAGGGCTGTTTCTGCCATCAGTGAGACGCTCTGCACACCCATTTTAAACAAGGCGTTGCAGAAACTCGTCTTATTGGTTTGCAGACGAGCAGGCTAGTTGGTCCAATGCAGGAATAGACCACTAAGAGTCAACCCTGACATTCGGCCTGCAGTGGAGCATCTAGCACTGAGCTACGATAGCCCAATAGTCAATAACCAAGGAGGAGACACCATCACCACACCTCAACAAATCAGCTAAGTGCACAAGAAGAATTGCACACACACTGATCTAGAAGGACTGTGCGGTAGTCCACTCTCCTGAAAACAAACAGTAGACCAACCAGAACTAATAGCCCAATGAGGAGACAGTAGCAAATATGAAGAACAGATTGACCCATCAAGGAACGAACTATTCGAAGTGAATTTGGACATTTAAGTTAATAGAGTGTGTAGAGAATTATGTATAGAGTAGAGGAGATAAATGTGTGATATTTACTGTTAACAAGTGGCTGTACTACCTATGTTTCATAGCCGTGTAAGAGCTAGTGTGTCAGTGATGCTTTTACCATTTTCTCCCTATCTCTATAACCCTATCCGCACACAGACCGGGCTAAACATATAAATGTATTAAGATTAGTCACAGGGTGATTACACTAGCAGATCCCCGCAGACAAAGACGAGTGGGTAATAGCATTCCATTGTGCAGAGCCCAGTAACAATAGACCCACTGTCACACAGTGTCAGTTGATCCGCTTTCCAATCTTGTTTTGAACTTGAAGCGAACACACAATAAAAATTAAGCTTCATGGTTCTCAGGTCTAATGCAATTTTTGGAATAATCAATTTAAATTATTTTAATCAAATATTGCACTTTTTTTGTGTGTTTCAGTTACATCCTTGGTCAATTTGCCTTTGGCCATGCAGAAACTCTGGGTCCTCTGTTCACGGCATTTGGATTGTTCAACGATTCCGAGCCTCTGCGAGCAAGCAACTTCGACAAGATGAATGAGCGGGTCTTCCGTACAAGTAAAATTCTGCCGTTTGGTGCTAACCTTCAGGTAAATAGTTGAAGTAGTTGCTGCAAAGTCATTCTTGACGTAGCGGGAATTCTTATAACTTAATAATAATATAGAGAGGAGACAGAATTTATGCCAGGCATTGTTTCATTGTCATACAAACAAATTACAGTACTAAACGTTAGTTTGTTTAGTTGCTGTCTTTCTTTCTCTGTTTATTGTTGAAATGTGTACCTACTATTTTTATTCATCCTCATGGCGCAGCTGATCCTGTTTGAGTGTGAACCAGAAGAACAATACCTCAACCCAGAGGCAGATGACTCAGGAATCACCTCGGAGTACTACCTGAAGCTGCTGGTAAATGAGAAACCGGAGATCATTCCCGGCTGCTCAGGGGAGATGTGTCAATATACAATTGTCCGTGAGAATTTGAAGGCACAGATTGATGATTGCAACTTCATCCGGACCTGTAGAGTCAAATCTTCCAAGGATGAATTATGATGAGACTGAAAGCAATGTTTTCCTTGTGTTTTACTTTTAGGTTTATTATTTATTGATATTATTTTGTGTATTTTGTTGTTTTAAAATGTTTGTAACCATTAATAGGAGGTTGTTTTTTTATGTGTTTGGGGGGTTGGAATAAAACAGGTTTTAAATAATAATAAGGGTATTTATATAGCACTTTTCTCATTGACATCAGTTCAAAGCGCAGTTCTCAGGCATTTATACTTGATGTGAACATCGAAATACATACAAAAAGAAGTTAAAAAACAAACGATATACTAATAAATTATGAAAAAACATAATAAAAACATGAACAAGAATATTTACAAGTAAAATATAAAAGACGAGGGAGGGATGGGGAGGAGGAGAGCAGTTAAGGAGTGAAGGCGCGGGGGCGGACGGTGTGATGGTGGTGGTCTAAATCAGAAAAGAAGGAATGATGATGGTGATGGGAGGTGAGATCAGACATTTTTAAAGAAAAGATGAGTTTTCAAGTTGGACTAAGTGGCTATGTTCTGAGAGCTGCGAAAAGAAAGGAAAGAGTTCCAAGTTGAAGGACCAAGCACTGAGAAAGCTCGACAGCCTGCAGAGGAGAGTTTGTAGCGGGGTATTTGTAGCATGAAGGTGTCGGAGGAAGAACGAAGATTTCTAGGTAGCTTGTAGAAGTTAATGTTCTGAGTGAGGTAGGAAGGGCTAATCTATGGAAGCAATTGTAACAGAAAGTAAAATTTTGTAGGTAATCCTCTGAGATACTGCATAGTTGCATTTAATGTATTGACTTCATTTGCATTTAAATTAATTTTCTGTTTGGACGTGTTTCCAAGTGCATTACCATTTGAAAAAGTGACATGTTTTATTAGTACTGAGCTTGATGTTTTATGGAAGATGGTGGTACAGATTTTATCTTTTTTAATTTTGCAGTCATTGAATTTTTGTGTGAATGAAACTTGCTTTGAACAAAAATGGATCTGGCCTGGTCTACATTCAGTCATTTGGTCAGTATATTTGCTGTCCATTCATCTGCAGCATTATTTTATTATGTCACAGCACATAGATTTATCCAGACACAGATTTGTGGGTCCAGAAATTTGAGTGTAAATGCCATAGACCTCTGATTAAGGGTGTAAAGAAAGTCTGACAGTTTATCTGTCACAGCATGGATTGAGTTTAGAGAAACGACTGAGACCTATGGAACAATTCTTAGGCCTGGGATTTTGACTCACATGCATAGCAATGTGAGTCTGTGTACTCATCCCACCTCCCTCACCCACCAACCCACCCCCCTTCATCCTCCCCTCACCCCCATTCACCCACCCCAAAACAAAATCAAGATTTTTGCAAATCTGTGCGAGATGAGCTCTAAATAGTCCATATAAAACAATAAACAAACAAAAAAAGTCCCTTCGTCAGTCTGTCTGCCGTCTGGATGTGCAAAACTTGCAAGTGGATTAATATCTCAGAACCTATTTCAACTATCACAACCAAACTTGGTAAGATGGTGTATAGCCATGGGACATCATAAACTATCGGTGAATGAATGACTTTACTTCAAGGTCACAAGGTCAACAACTGTTAGTCAAAAAATGATAACTTTAAAAGAAATTTCACCTTTTTTTTCCCCAAGTTATTAATATTGAACTTATGATTCTTTGATGCATTATAGATATCAACATCCTTTGCACATTTGGTCAACCTCCAAGGTCAAGGTCACTGGAGCTGTCCAAAGTCAGTATTGGTATTTGAAGTGACCTTGACCCTAAACTATGAGAGATATAAAGTTCAAACTTGTTGTATTTAGAGATGATAGATTGATTTTGCATATGTGTTCAGATCTTGCGTTGATATTGAAGATCAAGGTCATTTTAGGCCTTGCAAAAACATACCAAAAAATGGGTCATCGTACAGTGGAATGGTTCTATTTAACACATACTACTCAACAACATTGGGTTGTTTGAT
Source organism: Oncomelania hupensis (assembly GCA_036898135.1). Classification (NCBI taxonomy): domain Eukaryota; kingdom Metazoa; phylum Mollusca; class Gastropoda; order Littorinimorpha; family Pomatiopsidae; genus Oncomelania; species Oncomelania hupensis. The sequence continues at coordinate 29,417 of JBAHVR010000381.1, forward strand.
CATTCATGAGTATGAAAGATCATGTAAAGGTCAAGGTCATCTCAATATCAAGGTGACTGACGGTCAAGGTCATCCCAAGGTCACCATTTTTTGCCATAATACAACTTTTGGTGTAGTTTATTTGATAGTAAGTGTATTTGGAGCCAAAGGTCAAGGTAGTCTCAAGGTCAAGAGCATAGAAAGATCAAAGTCCATATTACTTTGCATTTTAATGACACCAGTTTTTTTCTTTTTCTCCTGGGCCCTTATTTTCATGTTAAATATTGCAAGTCCCTTAAGGAGCATATGAGTCATATGGGCTTTGCCTTCTAGTTATTGTTTAATTATCTTGTATAGATTTTAGCTTTCTTTTGTCATAATGAGTATGTGTATTGTTGAAGAAAGTGATTCATTGTTCACTTCAATTCACCAAATGCAAAGTACATGCTTTTTTTTTTATTGTGCAAAGTTGTGAACATTTCATCCATGGTTTTTTCATGTATTTACATGTGCACATCTATTGCATCAACGCTGCATGCTTGACATTTTTTGCAAGAGAAAACTTTGTTTTGATAATAAAGGTTAGCATTCAACACCATGGAATGTTTGATGGGGGAGGGGGGTAGGAGGAAGGGGATAATTGCCATCACAAAAATAACACTCCAGTTAAAATATTTCACTTGATCTAAGCAATCAGACATGTTGACAGTTAGAAACGTGTCATTCAGTGGTATCTAAAAGCTTAGCGATTGTTGTTATTTGGTCATTGATTGTGAACTTTGTAAAGGAAGAAGATCTACATGCATATGAACTATTTTGAATGATTTATGTTGAGCTTTTATGGTTCAGTGACCAGGGAATATCACAAGATGGTCAGGTTATAGACACAGCTTAAATAAATACTTAAAATATGGTGTGTGCCTTTTTGGCATTTCACTTTATTTTAGTTTTAATTTACGTTCATTGGTGTTTGTTGGCATCTCAGGTGGAGGTCAAATACAAAAGGCCATTTGCCCCAAAGTATTTATCCAACAAGTGTGTTTAGACAGAAAATCTTCTTATGTCGTGTGTAATATAGTGCTAGTAACACGACATATGAACTACCTGAGAATTTGACAGTATGTCCAAGTTGCTGCAGCAGTAATAAAAATATTATAAGTACTTAATACTGTCTGTTTAGTTTACTGAACTGTAACTTCATTTAAATCCTACAAAGTTGAACCAGATGTAAGCTATTTGTTTTTTGTTTGTTTTTATTTTAGCTTATTTTCATTATTTGTTTCATAATTTTTTTACTTTATTAACTTACGTATTATAATAATTGAGGTATGCATTTTTTTTTGGGGGGGGGGGGGGGGAGAGGGGAAAAAGGGTGAGGGAAAAGGGGTGGGTGGGTGGATGGACATACTTCTAAAAAAATCTCAAGTTTTGGTCAGTCTAATTTGTCAGTGGGCCAGTGTGTATTATAAACCGACACACATTTGTGCTTTTTTCCTACATGTATTAGCATAAATTTTATTTACAGCTTCTACACAGATGATTATTTTATAGGTTCTTAACAGCAACAGTATTTACGTTAAGTACCAATGTAATGCATAGTGCTCTGCTAAACGATCGATTGGTTGTATTATAAATGAAACTTACAACTTAAAACCGTTTATTTCCCAGATAACAAATGTTCAAGTATTCTGTATATTTAAATGTATTGTTGTTAATGACATTGTAACAATGCTGAACAATTTGATAAATGCTGATGATTGTTTGACTAGTTGGCTTTAAAAAAAAAAAGAAAGAACAGAAAGTGATGTATTTAATTTGTTTACCCGCATGAGTGAATATTTTACCACAATGCACACTACTTGTTTGTGTATATTTCAATATTTCACGTTTGGTGTTTTTTCACCGAGTTCACATTTAATTTTGACAATAAAATGTTGGACCTTTAGTAGTATGTAAGTTTTGTGTGTTGTAGCAATTGTCTTAATTATAGTCTCAAGCTGGATAAATTTTGATAATCACAGGGATAATGATGTAGCTGTCAAATGACAAGATCCAGTAGCCTCCCCCATACACATTTTTGTTTTATGTATTGCTCTTCTTCAACGCTTATTAATTAAATAATTAACTAGTGTAGGTGTGCTTAGGATCAGTAATCAAACATAAAACAATATTATTTTGCATAAATTTAATTACTAACAGCTGGTGAACTACACCTACATTCTAGATCTAATTAATCTCTTTGTAATTAGTCTTTTGTTTGTAATCAATCACTTCTTGTCAAGTACTTCTTTAATTAGGTATTTTGTCAATGCATCACGCCATCAGTCATAGAATGTCTTGACAAATTTGAGTATTTGTCAATCGAGTGCAATGAGACAGATAATGTCACGTATGCACACAGTGGATGCAGATCAAAAAATACTATTGATCAGTAGATCAATCCTGTGGAAGATCAATTAACTTACTATGATATTGCCTCTATGTGGCTAAGAAGATGCTGATGATGATGAAATTTCTGCAGCGCACGACGTTGATGTGACCTAGGACTGGGTAATAGTCAGTTTCATTTACATGATGTAGTTAGTTAGGCATTGTTTATAGGGTCCAGTGGACTGCAAAGAGCCGTATCAGGACCACAACTTGGTTGAAAGAGGACTGGCCCCCGATTCGTATTTATTAAAGATCTGCTGAAACGACCCTAATGGTAACACTAAAGGCACTCCACCAGCCGGTCACTTTACAATAAAAGAATCCCACGCAGGAGACCAAAGGTTGTACTCTATTTTATTGAACCCCTGTTTACAAAAATAAAATAGAATATAAAAAACATCATGATAAAATATCAATAAAAAAACATACATATAAAATGCCTACATTGCTAAATACCATAGAAAGCTCTAGTGACCATTTAGCAGAAAGCATCTGATATCCCCAAGCTGACCCATCAAACCCCATACACAAATGAGGAGTTTTGGGAGAGTTTTCAAGAAAAAAAAGGTATGAATGGTCTAGCGAAGAAGATAGTAGAATGATAGAACAGATTAGGAACAGGAAAGAACAAATGAGAATGAGAAACTGGTAATTTGAAGCACTAAATTTCCACAAAGTTGAATACAGAAAACTCCAGCACCCCAACAGGGATATTTACCTAATATATTAATAAGATTTTGCATGACTCAACTGTTTCATGATGGCGCCTTGTAAGCTATTTTAGAATGCAAATGTTGAGGATTTCATTCTTCACAATGGCAGGTTGACAATAGTGACTATTGCTATATGCATGTGTGGAATTGATGTGCACTGTATACAAGTCCTTTAGGAATGTGCTGACAACCTGATGATATACCAAAATATACGGATCTGAGTTGGGAATATATATCGCATTTCACCCAAACCCATACATTCACCACAAGAAGAAAGGAACTTCATCTGACTCGGTTTAGTGTCTTTATTATTAAAAAGTTTTTGAGTTCAGCAATGTTTGTACAAAATAAAGGAAAAGCGCAAATGAAAAAAAAAGGAGCAAAAAGAGGCATTAATTCTCACAGATTCCACACTGAGGTGGAAAGATGTCCTGAACACAAGACAAATGCCCACACACAAAATAAATTATTATTTCTCTTTCTTATTCTGAAAAATGTATGCACTACTGAAAACAATGGTTTTGCAAGGACATTTAAGACATAATACACCCCAAAGCTGTTAGTTCACGATAAAAGTTAACTACAAAACTAGTTCAGCACGCCAACAACAACAAAAAAAAAGGGTAGAAAAAAAGGCAAGAAAGCAGAAATGCGCCAACATGAAACTAAAACCACTGTGCACACTTGGACATCACTCTCACATGTACTGCTTCAATTTTCTTCCGATTACTCTTCACAATAACACTGACTTTTAATGCCAAAGAGGACAATGTACAAAACATCAATCATGAAATCATCCCCCAAAACTATCATCCTTGCCTATCATTTCCTACAAATGAATACACGCACTACATTCACACAGATTTAAAAACAAATGAACCAAACTGGTTAAGATTAACTGAAAACTTGACACATCTGACGGAGAATCTGCAATGACTTGCATAGCAAGATGTTCTCTCCTCCCTCTCCTTACAGTACAGTACAATGTGACAAGCTGGTTGTGTTAATATTTTTTATTCGCATGATATTGCACAAAATGAAGAAAACATTGTACACAGTCATTAGTTTTGAAAATAAAACAAAAGAAAATGTTTAGAACATGCCAGCAACCATTCGCATACAAATTAGCACAGCATAATTGTACACTAAATTTATTGTTTCATTTTAATTTTAAAAGAAAAACAACAAACAAGCACAAACAAGAGACCTCAACTACTGGAATCAAAATGCGTAATCTTCACAATGTACACACAATAAATTATGATGAATGAGCGTGAGTGCTTATGCATCGTAATACAACAATTTCTAACTAAATAATTCAACAAATCATGTTTTTGAAACATTGCATTTTGATTCAACATTCATTCAACCAAAAGAAAAATCACCAACACAAATTTCAAGTTAATGTTCATTTTAATTTAATTTTTATGTTTTAAAAAAATTGCTACAGGCCTTGGTTTAGCTGAAGCGAATCAAATTTTGCAAAATCAAAGCCATCTTCTATTTCTCCAATGTTATGGTACACTACAAGTAATGTATTGATAAAACAGAAAGTAAACGGACATAGATTTACTATGTCATTACCTTGAAGCATTTTATGCTGAAGAGAGAAAACAATGCACTGATATTTTACAAAAACTATTGCAGTTTAAGCAATGGACACAGAAACATTGCAAAATAAAAATCACAGTCTCACAAAATGTAACCATTTACAAGCAAAAAAATACAGAAAAACAAAAGGAAGTTTACCAAACTGCCAAAAACATAATGAGCAAATCAGATTTTGACATGGCATCAATTTCAGCTGAAAAATGCCGCAGACTCAAAAGACAAATCACACATCTCAAAAATTGTACTTGAAAACAAATGTTATGACTAACATGACTGGACTGCTCATAGGAGGTTAGTTTGTGGAATATTATTTACTAGTAAATCCAAAGAGTAATTTTTTACCTCACTTTTGAAAAACCAAAGGGAAATAATCCCAATTTAAGCCCAGGCTGATACCCTGATGATTGCAACCCAACCCGACAAATTTAACAGTGCAATACTCACTACACACAACAGGGCAACATTTACTAAATATAACACACCAAATACGAACATGATCCACACAACAATGTGCTATTCAGATCTGCCAGTGACAGTTTACACAGATGAAAGTAACATTAATCAATGGTGTTCAATAACGCACAATATTAAACAAAAATAATACACACCACCACCAGTTCTTCCCCCAACCCAACTCAACTTCATCTAACAAAATCTGTACAAGTCTGCTTTTTTTTTTTACACTCTTAGCAGCAAATTGGTCTGATCTAACACACACACCTAAATGTGCACATGCATGCATGCAAGCACACACATTTACGCCTCGTGCATTCATCTCTATCACCACATCATGTTGTCAACATTTTATCACATCATGTTGAGTTGCATGATTATGAATTCCTTGTGTTTCTGCATCACATTACTCCCACACTGATACTTTCCATTTCCTTTTTTTTTTATTTCCAAAGTCACAACATTGTTTTAAATTGGAAAACGCACAGAACAAGGTAAAATAATACATTCAATACAAATTAAACATTTAACAGACACAATTAGATATTCTGCTGGGGTACTCACCACAAAACAGACAATGTCTGTGTACACATGACAAAACAGACAGTTGTTCACACATTTTAAACATACAATTTCTTTTCGCACAATACCAAACAGACAATTTGAATTTGTGTTCAATTCGTCATCAAGGCAGGACAATTAATAGCTGTCTGCTGTTGAAAGTAGACTTTCGCAATTCAATGATTCACACAAGAGTATAAATGAACTCTACTGATACTATATATATATTTGCAACATTTACTTTGTTTTACACAACAGCACAATGAGCAGATATTTCTGCAACAGTATTACAACACAACATGATGATGATGACAGTCAGCCACACACCTGGCAATATTCTTCACCACTAAAAGTTCACACAGAGTGACTACACTCATTAGAGATTTTATAACAATGATGACTCAAGTCACATGCACACAGATTTAATGTTTGTGAATTTTCAAATTCCACTCTATCGGTCAACAAATACACTCTTACTCTAACACTGAACACTTAATAAATTACTTCATTAGTCTGAACTGTCAACACAGAAAATCTTATGACTATGAGCATTTAAAGAGAGAAGAGAAAAAAGGCAACAGCTGAGTTTTGGATTTACTACAGATTTAAAACCCATAGATTGACTAACAATAATACAGATTTTCTTTGTAAAAAAATACATAAATAAATAAAATCCAACTAGAAGAGCAAAGTCCATATGAATCACATGCTCCTTATGAAACTTGCAATATTTAACATGAAAATGAGTGCCCAGAAAAAACAAAATGAACCGGTGGCATTAACATGCAAAGTAATACGGACTTTGATCTTTCTATGCTCTTGACCTTGAGATGACACTGATACACTCATGTACTATCAAATAAAGTACCGCAAAAGTTGTATTACGCCAACAAAAAAAACAACTGTGACTTGGGAATGACTTTGACCTTCAATGGCATTGACCTTGGGATGACCTTGACCCTCACATGATCTCTCATGCATGTCTGATCCAAAAACGCAATGTTGTTGCATATTAGTTAGTTAGTGTTAGTCATTGTTTATAGGGTCCAGCGGACTGCAAAGAGCTGAATCATGGCCACAACTTGGTTGAAAGAGGACTCATCCCCGATTTATATAAAAGATCTGCTGAAATAACCCCAATCCTATCCTATCCTATCCTGTCCCGTAACCCGAAGGTCGTAGGGGCACCACAGATGATCGTTTAACCAGCATACTCCATCTTTCTCTGTCCTCAGCAGCCCTGATGGCTTCGCTCAGTGTCAAACCAGTCCATTCTCGAATGTTGTCCTCCCACCTCTTTTTCGGTCTCCCTCTTTTTCTACCTCCTTGCTCTGTGCCTTGCAGAATAGTCTTTGCAAGGCCTGATGATCTGGTGACGTGGCCATACCATCGGAGTTTCCGTTTTTTCACCACTGTTAGCAGGTCATCGTGTTGTCCAATGGCTTGTGTGATGGTCTGTCGGACTTCGTCGTTGGTGATGTGTTGGGTATAGGAAATGCCCAGAAGTCTTCTGTAGCACCTCATCTCCATGCTTTGTATTCTTCGTTGGAGATCTGCTGTGAGGCTCCATGCTTCGCAAGCATATAGGAAGATGGAGATGACAAGGGAGCGCAGCAGTCTTACTTTGGAATGTAGACTGATGGTCCTGTCTTTCCAAATGGGCTTCAACCTTGTCAGGGCAGCAGTTGTTTGTGCGATCCTGGAGAGGACTTCCTGTCGGGACCCATTGTCTGATACAATGGCTCCTAAATATTTGAAGCTATGCACTGTGTTGAGGGATTGGCCTTGGACTTTGATGTCCGTATTGATGCCATTGGTGTTGTTGGTCATCATTTTGGTCTTCTCTGCACTTATTTCCATTCCATAGGCTTTGGAGGTGGTGTCAAGCCTCTGTACCAGCTGTTCAAGTTCTTGTTCCTCTCCAGCCAATCCATCAACCTCAATGGCAACACTAAAGACACTCTACCAGCCAGTCACTTTACAAGTATGGGTTAAATAAACACCTTTTTGTATGTTTTTGCAAGGTCTAATACGACCTTGACTTTAAAGATCAATGCAAAAACAGAACATATAAATATGAAAGATCAATCTATCATCTCTAATACAACAAGTTTGGACTTTATATCTCTTATAGTTTAGGGTCACTTAAAAGGGATACAATCTGACTTTGAACAGCTCCAGTGACCTTGACCTTGGAGTAAGGTTGACCAAATGCATCTAAGTATCATAAGTTCAATATTATTAACTTTTTTTTAAAAACGTGACATTTTGTGAACAATTCTCATTTATTCATAAATGACTAACATTTGTTGACCCTGTGACCTAGTACATTGAAATGAAGTCATTCATTTACTGATCCTTCTTGAGGTCTCATGGATATACACCATCTCATCTTACCAAGTTTGGTTGTGATAGTTGAAATAGGTTCTGAGTACTTTGCCATTTTAAAGTTTATACACAGACAGATGGTGTACAGAAAGATGGACGGACAGGCTTTTTTTTCTTCTTTTTATCAATATCATTTTTGGACTATTTGGGACTTATCTCGCACAGATTTGCAAAAAATCTGGAATTTTATTTGGGAGGAAGGGGGGGGGGGTGAGGAGTAGGTGGGGGTGAGGGGGGGTTGTGAGTGAGTACATAGACTGACGTTGCTATTTATGTGTCCAACATTGCTGAATGACCAATTACAATAAAACAATAAAATTAAAAAGTCAAAAGGAGAAAAAGAACAAGACTGCAAGAACAAAATAGAACGGTAAGTAATAAACACAACAAATGCCATTGATCACTATTTCCATGCAGACATGCTCACTCTATTCCTGAGCTTGTAATTCAAACAAGTTCTATGCACAAAAACGTGTGATGCTATGAAAAAAAAGCACCATGGTCATTCACACGCCTATTAGAACTTCACAGTCAAAAGGGTAAACTCCTCCTAAAGAAAAGGAAGGGAAATAAAGTAACCGCTTGGCACTCAGGACGTCTTGGTTTTTTTCTTGTCACCGCAAATCACAAAACAACACATCCAAAATCTTATTCTGTCTTTAAAATCAAGGACAATCCAAAACAACATGTTAGTTTGTTTTTTTTTTACAATGAAGAACTTATTAATGACAATCAAAACAAAAATTCTACTTTATTGACACAGACAAAGCACAATGTCCACAGCACAGCTACATGAGCCTGGTCAACACAAATCAACAGTGTCAAAAGAAACAACAGTGGATGATCTAGTGTATTTTTTCCCAACAAAACAACACACAAAGTACTACATTGTCCACAAAAATTAAGTACAACACAAGCTCCAAACTTTTTCTAAAACAAAACTGCATCTAAACGTAAAAGCTAAAATTTAAAAAAAAAAAAATGTTGGAGCATTTAACTTTTTTAAGAGATCATCTAATCTACAGTTCACAATGAAAACAGAAATTTTCAAGAGAGAAAATGGAATAATAATAATAATAATAATAATAATAATAATAATAATAATAATAATAATAATAATAATAATGTGACCTGACAAAAAACACACATTTTACTTCCAACAAGATTATAAACATTTTATGTTTCAAGCATACCATTTTAACTTCCATCCTACTTATCAGTCACACATTGACACAAACATTTCATTTAGAATGTACAGGAAAAAAATTTATTTTAAAAACCCACTGTACTCTTCAGTTTTCACAGAATCAACAAAAGAGCATTTCATTCAATGCCGAGATAAAATATCAAGCAATCACAACATATCTGACTTTACAGTCTTTTGCAAGTTCAATTTACAATTTCATGAAAATGTATGAAAAAGAACATTATTTCAATGATTTTTACAATGAATTGTACACATTTTCACACTAATCAATCATAGCGAAGTTCACAAATGTACACACATTGGGTAACTTTTAAGCAAACCAACATGATAACCGATAAGACAAAAGGCATCACAAACTCCAGATCCATGTACGCTGTCATGAAGAATCTCATTAGATTTGTGGAACGCTGTTCTCCAAAAATGTACAGTTCAAAACGGTGGGGTAGGCATGAACATAAAACTATTATACGCAAGCCGCCACATGAATGTAGAGGTGTTTCGCTGAATTTCATTACATTTTTTTCCCCTCTTTAATTAGTGCAACGTCCTAATGACGACAGTTTTCTGGAGTAGATAGTTATTTAACTCCCTTGGCATAAAATTTGTTGGTCACATACTAAGGGTAAAAAAATTAAAGGTACTGGTCTGGACTATCAGCAAAGCTATAATCATTGGCAGCAACATTTTTGCATGAGCAAAATTCTCTACAATGAAGTGTCACTAAGAGCTGTACTTGTAGGAGAATGTACTTGTGCACTCCGATGATGACAATCCTAATTGCCATGTTTTTATTTTTTCATAATATATTCACAATTTTTCCCAGTTATTTTCATAAACATTCCCTTATAATATAAAACATAAAAGCAAGAAAAATAAAAGCAAATACAATCATTGAATAAAATTACCAAACCAAACTCACACACATAGAATTTTTTTTTTATCAAGCAACAATCACTCTTTTTGTTTTTCTTACCTAGAATTAGAAAGCGTAACACTAACAGTTATACTATTCAGTATTCTGTAGTCATATCTGCTTTTAATGCCCATTTGCTCAATCATGCACTTCATCGATTTAGAAAACAATAAATAAGTGTCTGACACCCTTTCAAGCCAGGGTTTCTCCCAAAAAACATTCCCACTTTAAAACAAAATTCACTCAGTTTTCAGTTTGAAACTTTGTTAATCAGTTATCCATAGCACTTCACAACTCCAAGCCAACAACAAAACAAAAGGAAATATATTTCAAAAGTTATATGCACGAAGAATTTTTTAAAGACTTCAGTTGCTAAACTTTCCGTCATCTCAAGCACACAGAAAGAAGTCAAGAATACATTGTGTGTATTCTGCTACCGCAATCACCTTTGCAAAAGAACTGTCACCAAATGAACATTGTAACTAACGTTCATTCACATAGTGACATACTCATCATAATTTCACTCAATGGAAGAAGCACAAAGAGACACATAATAAACATTTACGTGTGTGTTTAAAAGAAAAATTCCACCATGAGTGATGTTTACAGAAAGTATACCCACTCAAACATTGTTATCCTTATCCTAGGATAAGGTTTTGATCCTCATTCTTTCCTGATCAGTAGATGCTGCAAACGCCTTCACTGCAAAAATACTGCTCTGTGCATCGCAAGCTGATAATATAGATCAGATCTACATTGTAATTGATGGTACAACATCAGCTTTCTGTGAGTTCAGTCACTGAATTCTGTGCCATGCAATTCAACAGTTGTACATTTTAATGCTAATTCTGCTAAAGAAACTGAAAAGCAGCTAGTGGGTTGTTAAAGACAAGGCTGATCTGGTTTCATTCAAATGCAATATCTCTTGAACAGCAAGAAAATCTGCTGAAGATTCCAAACAGATTTTGCAAAGGTTTACCTCCACTCTGAATATTATTACAAAATAAAGAAATTCCCATCACTGAAAACAGACAACAGTTTTTCACATGATTTGTGACCTGCAACACTAATATTTTCTAGATGCATCAAAACTGACTGAATCTTACAACTGAAATTGCCAAATAACAGAGTAGTTTAGCTTCTTACACTCAAAAGTTGCCAAAGGAACAGACTGAGCTAGCGTTTCATACTCACATAATATGTAGCCCACAAGATGTAATCCAGCATAATGCAGATTTCTTTATTATTCCATGTTTTTTTCTTGTTTGACTTACAGTTACACAGCCCTGTGCTCAGTACATAATCACTTTTCACACAATGCCGATTTGTCGACAATACTGCACTCAATGTTGTATAGGTCACACATTTTTCTAATGAATGCTCCTAAATCATAATCCATACCCAAACTGTTGTTGCACCAAACAAACTACAGCAATGCAGTACAAATCCACTGGATGCGAAAAACACCTAAGATGTATCGCAGGTCACATAGATTGAGAATGGTTCGCTCTCACGTTACACAGGAAGAATGTGTGAATGGCTCGCTCACATGTTGTGAGACATGCCGACAAGATGTGCTCTATTTGCTCACATGTTGTAAGCCACATAAATGGGGTCCAACTGGTCTGCCAGAAATCCGTCCCGCAAGTGCATCCTCTGTTTCTCCCCACGAGAGTTGATAGGGATGACGCCAGGGTCAACAACGACCACCACCCCTACAATGAGGTAGTGCTCCTCCAGCACAACATTGGTGACCAAGGGCACAAGATCCAAAGCTTCATTCTCCTGCCCATCTAGCTCCACTACTACCACCAGCAGGTTGGTCCACGTGAACATGGCACTGGAAAAGAAAAGGAGATGGATTGGGTTTTATGCTATTGTGAAAAAACCAACTAATCCAACAGACACACAACTACAAAAAAAACATCAAATTTTTCTACAAACTGAACAACACATTTCCATAGTAAAAGCTGTCAAGAAAGAAAACTCACCATTCACAAATCTTCTTATGGCATCTAAGGACGCTGGTTTCAACATCGATCGGGTGATACCGCATGCCCCTCAGCATGATGGTCTCATCCAGAGCACCCACCACGAAAATCGCATCATGGCGTTCTGCAAAAAGTGACAGAGAATCATTATATGCATAGGCCTTTAAGATACTCTACACTTTTTCACAGATATCCTAGCAAAGCATGACCATCATGATCTGTTATTTCTAAATTTTAAAGCGTTAATTCTATTTCATTAGGCTGCAGCAGAGAACAAGCTTTTCATACTAATATTATAATAACTTTTTTTTTTAATACTTAGTTATCGGTGTATTTATAGGTATCGGTCTTTACGTGTTTATCTCTAACTAATTCATAACACGCAATCTCAGTTACAATTTTCAGAAACAGGAAAATAAAACATACCTCCATCACTCTGAGTGAGTTCAGTGCGGCGTATAAACCCGAGGAATCCCGTACGAGCGTAGGAAGTGTGGATGTCGCCAGTGGCAAGGAAAGACTCGAAATGGTCATGGTGAAGCGACTCATCACCGTAGATGGTGAAATAGCCACTGGCATTGTGGGGGCTGTGCACCCAAATCTGCAATTAACAAAACCATCCGAATAAGTCTGACACAAAAAAATTAAGAAAAACGTATGCTTATACACAAAAGCAGCCAAACAATAAAAAAAAAAAAAAGATACCAAGCAGACATAAACACCAATTGTAATTTCCACAAAAAAGCAGTTGTGAATTACTAACTCTCCTAAGATCTTTTTTCCCCTCTCTTTTCGTTGTACAACAATGAAAGACTGATGGTCTGGGGCAAGGGTATGGTGGCTTCAAGATAATGGACAAGAAAGTGCTTCTCTTTACACAGCTGGGCAAAAACAATCCCATAAATATATAGCAAAACTTGACAAATTTTCTTACCTCTCCCAAGTGTGAGTCAGCACACTGTCCTTTGGTCTCTGGGTTAGCAATGGCAACACGCACTCCTGGCAACAACTGTGAAAATACAAACATAATGTGTTCGATGTAAAACATTGACTCCAGTCTATTTTCTTCAAGCAAGATCATTTACTCCGCGTGTCCTACAAAAACCTATAGATTCCTCTAACTCCTTTTTTTATTTTTTTTTTATTTATTCTTATTGATTTTATGAGGTACAAGCAACAAGATGATTTATTGTCCACATTTTTACACAAGATTTTTTTTGTCAAGACCAGAAATAGCTTTTCCAATTTAATCTTTAGGATAAATAAAGGTTATATGTTTTATGTAAGTGCAAAATTAAGCTCCAAACAAATGCTTGTGGGATTCAGAAGGCAAGTGGGAAGGTAACTATACTCATAAAAAGTAAAATACTCTGTCTTTACCAAACTATGTGATAAAAGATCCAACAGTTTTACCTTGCCAGACTCCATGAGACAGAGGCTGTTGGGACTGCCTTTCTCCACCAGTGTGACACGATCGTTCCTCAATGCCTGTGTGTCCACGTACACTGTGGATGGCTCTGGGCATGAAGCTCCCTAAAAAGGACGAGATTATATTCAGGTAAAATAAGGGGTGTCTGATAGTGCAGTGGTTGGAGCACTTGTTACCGTGACGCAAGTTAAGCACCGTCCAGTGCGGTTAGCACTTCGATGGGTGACCGCAAACCGTGAAGCGACAAATAACAACGCCCCCGGTTGACTCAAATGTGACTGAGTACCTACTCTCTTAAGGGTAGGGAAGGTAAAGCAGCGAGGGAGAGAGATTGGCATCGCCCTCATTACGCTGGCCCAAGATAAGTGTGATCTCCAACATCACGCTCCCCTACGGCCACAAGGCTATGGGACCACCTTTACCTTTTTTTTAAAATAAGAGAAACACACCACCTACACAAAGCAGATCACATTCTACATCATAAAGTTTGCATAGCAGCCATACCACTCATTAGAAGTTACCTCAGACAATATATCTATCAAGAAAACACAGGATTTCACAAAACCACATTATAGTAATCAAGAAGAGAGGTATAAGGCTAAAAGACAGCAAACCTGCAAGCACATGGCTAGATTGACACGACAGCCAAAACTGGTGGACACAGCTCGAGTTGTCAGACCAAGGGAAGCAAACAGCTTGGTGAAGGAGGTGGTCAGCACTATCCTGGGCCTTTCTTCTGCCACCACCACGCATGCACGAACACAGGCCAGGTTAACTCCCTTTGCCTGTTGAAACACACAATGGATGTTACACGAGGTGTAGGCCACAATACAGTCCTTATTCATAGACATTTGGTAAATTGATAATAAAAGAGACTGCGCAGTGCTGAAATGTGATTGTGATAGGGAGCTGCGATAGTAGTAATATGAATGTGTTGTATTGATAAGATGTATTTTTTATTAACTGTGATAGGTGCTTGCATGAATGTGTTATAACTGAAATATCTTTCACGATTTTAAGATTACTAATGGTTGAATGTAATTTTTGTTCCTTAGACACATATGTCTTTAAATGGGCCTTGATTTATAATATAATGACTTACGCTTCGTCCCATTGCCATTGCTCAAGTAATAGTGCGCTTGATAGGCACACCAATGTCCCAGGTTCGAATCTCGCGGTGGGCACAAAAAAAAGTGGCCATTTTCACTGTCCGTATTTGCAGTATGATTGCTCTGATGGTTCAGTGTTGATTTAGGTCCCTACCCTCTCTTCCTGAGATGATTATCCCCGTCTGCCGTATCGTTATTAACTTCTAGCGTCCTATAACACGGTAATGCGCTCCTCGCCCGTAATCCTGAAGCTCGGTGATGCGCGCCTCGTTAGTGCACATTTTAGTCATGAAATCACAGGAAATAGGAACTCTCCAGTGCGTGAGAGAAGGTTTAGTCAACTTCCGGAAAGGTTCCCGTGTGTTTTCCGCTATCGTTTTAGCAAGTTTGACGTGGTTTTGTGTACTTTTTTAACGATTTTGTTTGAGGTTTGAGTTTGCGAAATTTTTGGCCAAGATGGCATGGGATAGCTCCAACAGTAATAGTGAGTTTGATAACCTTATCGATCAGCTTATTGCTGAAAGAGCACAAGGACTTGGTGTAGACAACCAGAGTGAGTTTTCTTGTCTGTGTTGACTGTCTGTGCACACATTCACATGCAATCCACACTGTGTTGTTTTATTAACATAGTTCATAAAATACCTGTAATTATGAATTAATTACAAGATTCCAACAGGTAAAAATAGTACTAAAGTCAAAATGGCTCTTTGGGTACATAGAATAACCATTTTGTAAACATATCCTAAAATATGAAGTCAAAGTGACAATAAATAAATATTTTGCATTTTTTTCAAATTCATAACCCAATTTATTGCAATAAACTTGAAATCCTTACAGGATATAGGCGCAAATGTACAGAAAACCTTATAGGTCACCAAGAGTTAATGTGTGTAGAAATTAAACTTCAATGTTCATTATTTAATCCACGCTTGTGAACATTCTTTGTTTGAGGTCATAAAGATGTGTTTTATTGTATTGTATTTTACTGTATTATCTCAACAAAATAAAATATGATACAGAACAGAAAAACACAACAACATTGCCTACAAAAAGGGTCTATTCACCTTGAGTGCTGCAGTGGAGGTTCCGAGCCCTCTGGTACAAAGCTCCATCACTCCATATGAACAGAATGTATCTCGCACTGAAAATAACCAATCACATCATGCATAAATAACGTCACATAGGGAATATATGCAAGGTTGAGGTAAAAATCAGACTTTCACCAGTCTATCAACAAAGGTAACAACAATATCCACACAGGCAAAAAAGGCCTTTTAAAAATACTTCATTCATTCTGTGTGACTAAAATAATCTCACCTTTCTTCGCGAATTTACCTTCCTAGAAAATCAAATAAATAAATAAAACATTTATACCATTAAAGTTGCTGACAGAGGTGAGCCAGACGGCAGGGTTGATTTCCACTTCTGACGGTGGTACGAGGATGGAATGGTGGCCAGAGTAGATGCTGTCAACAAATCAAATACACAAACTAACAATACTGCAGCAAATCTCGCTGATGTCAGAACACACATCAAACTTTTCAGGTAAAGTTGTGTTCAAATAAAAGCTAATAGAAAATTACATGTTCACTCATTTTGTAAACTTCAGAACCAGCTTGACAGGAAAAAGATGACTAAAACTAATATGCAACCTGTTTTAAAGTTAATAATAAGCAGTTTTTTTACTTGAAAGTTTCTGCCATTTTATCTTCTACAGGGACTTACTATGTTCACCTACAAGGTCAGATTTTCACATCATCCAGTTTGCTTCTTCATTAAATTTCTAAACTACATTTCCTAAAGAACTGACCTGCTAAGACACCAGAGGACAAAGCCCAGACTGTTGTAGGGGTCCAGACAGAGGGACACCACGCGGGATGGATACAACTCACACTGCAGCTTCTGGGCTCTGCACAGGGCTGTTGCTGAGGCATGGGACATCTGAAACACAGTGGGAGGATACTGATGGTCAAAAGCTGTATGGTAAGAATTCTGTGTCAATGGGTTCTCACAATAACAAAAGTATACACTAGAAAGTATAATAAGAATACAGGAATGGAGGTATCTGCTACAGTTGGTAAGAAGCAGTGGTCAGTGGAAGAAAAGTTGACAATCAATCGCTGACAGCATCACAATGGAAGGTAATGTTGACGTATGAGGGACGAACCCACTATTCTTTTTGTCTGTTTGTTTTTTAATTTAAAAAAACACACTTGTTTTTTAAAACATTATTTTTTAAATAGAAGAAGGGAGAAATCAAACCTTGACGCCAGCCAGCATGCCAGTGGTAGAAACAGAGAAGTCGAGGTAACACATCATCTCTGGAGTAGGAGCACGGTAGATGGCTGCCAGGCGTTTCTTGGCCACTTCCTCTGTATCCAACAGCTGAACCCAGTGCTTGGGATCCACAATTGCTGCTGCCTCCTGCAAACATACATATTTTGTTTATTATTAGTGAATGTCAAGTGCTTCATGCTCATGAAAGATGGCTATTTCTTGTAAAAATGCATACATTTTATAAACATCAACAATTTCATATAGGAAGATTTTACTCTGCGAAGACAAGCAGAAGTACCAATCCACAAAAATGTGCTCATAACAAATTCAAAAAGTCTTGTTTAACTCTGTAAATATCGACTTACAGCTCTTTTACATCAAACATCAACTAAACAGACAAATTCCCCACAAACCAAGAATTAAAGAAAGGAATCATGTACTGCCATCCCTTACAACTTGCTTCACCATTATATGTAACAATCTTGTATGGCGGCCACCTCTGTGCTAACAGGAAAAAAACACCACAGAACCAGCTATGATAATCAATAACAAATTCAAAATGAGCTGAGAAGACCAGTATATAATACCTTGGATCTGAAGAGTTTGATGGTGATGGCAGTGGTCAGAATAGCCACAGACTTGCTGACCTCCACAATCATCCTTACAGTGGGTAGAGTGGACGCCACGTTTTGTGGGTGTGGAGGACGGATGGTCACAGGCACACAGCCTACACACAAAAACCAAAAGATTGTAAGCTAAAATACACAATCAATGCACAACCAGTATATTGTTAGTATTTTATCAGTATGGAACCTCTCCAGTCAGGATTCCTGAATAAAGATCAAAAGACAGCAGACAAACGCCAGAGAAAAAAACCCACTGTACTTAGATAGATATTCAGTGCTTATAGGGTCCAGTGAACTGCCAAGAGCCGAATCAGGACCACACAAAATTAAGTAAAATCAGACTAAACTGTTAACATTTAAATGTGATAAAAGATGTAAATAAAATCAGTTTAACGAATAAAATCCAACCAAGAATACCAAACAAGATGATATGACTTAAATGCGATAAAACAAACCAACATCATGTAAAAACTGAAACAGGTGTTGACTATTGCAAACTTTAAAAATCTCATTAAAAGGTATTGAACAAAAACATCTTTCTCTTTCATCAACCAGATCAGCACATTCAGACATAAAATGGCGAACGGAAAAGGATTTGTCACATGCAAAACACCATGGTGGTTCTTCTCCTTTTAAAAGGAAACTATGGGTGATATAAGTATGTCCAATACGAAGGCGAGCCAAAACAGTTTCTTCTACCCACTGTACTTCTTTTCTTTATTGCGACTTTTATGTTTGAAATGTAACAAACAGCACAAATATCTGGGCGTAGTACAACAAAAATTATCTAGGCATAATTATTACCATTCAGACTTATCAAATTTGCAATAAAAATCAACGCCTGTGAAAGTACTTACCAACATACAGACATCCATAGAAAGCGGCAATCAGATCAACACCTGAAACAAACGAGACAGTATAAAGGAACACTTGTGACTATACCAATTTATCATTACAGCAACCTTCACCCAGAAAGAAATAATTTAATAACAATAATCTAAAGAAGTTTGTAACAACAGCAACTTCCAATTTACTCTATCATCAACATCATCATCATAATAATAAAATAATAAGGGTATTTATATAGCGCTATACCCTAATGACATCAGTTCAAAGCGCTGTTCCCACGCATTTATACGAAACATTAACAATGAAACACCTACAAAAAGAAGTGAAACAAAAACGTACACTAATAAATTATGCCATGACATAATACAAACATAAAAAATAATACTTACAAGTAAACTATAAAAGACAAGGGAGGTAGGGGGAGGCAGAGAGCATCTAAGGAGTGAGGGGGCTGGGGGCATGCGGTGTGACGGCGGAGGTCTGAATCAGAAAAGAAGGAAAGATGATGGTGATGGGAGGCGAGATCAGACATCTGATCATCCTCATTCAACTTACCAGGGTGGAAGACGAGCGCCACATGGTCACCACTGTTGAGTTTGCCTTTCTCCATCAGCATACAGCCGATACGTTCAGCACGCTTGTGTAGCTGTGAGCAGGACAGAGTCTGTTGGACCTGGTTCTGTAATACGAAAAGCAAACAGAGTCTTATAATATAGAAACAAATTCAAGAATATGGCGTGGTAATAAACAATGAGTTTTTCAACCTTTAAATAGTTGTTCTAGTTTTGTAAACACATTATATACACAAATACACAGACTCATAAATGTACACCTTCTCTTTGACTGTTAGCATTTAAAACATAAAACTTCCACTAACCCTAGCATTAATCAAGGTGAAAAGGACATGATCGGGTGTGGTCTGAGCGCGCCATCGGAGAATCTCTGTCAGGAACTGGTGTTTTCTGCTCTCCGACTCCTCATCGGTGATGCCAAGGTCACGACCTTGAGCCCAAGCCATGCGAGCCCCTTGTACAATGTTCCCGACATGCACTGCCGAGGGCTTGATGTCTGCAATGCCAAATTTCACACCTGTTTGAATTATTGACTGAAGCCAGTCAATCTTTACAAATCAAATCAGTTTGAGGCATCAATAAATGTGCAACAAATTCTTATGACAGCGATAATCTGAAGCATAAAAGGTTCTATATTTATAAAACTGTTGGCAAAAGTAAAAATAGCTCTAAATGAAGGTAACAGAGAAATAAGATGCCAAATTCTGAAAGCCATCTAACAGTCCCTAATTCAGTCCAGAATCATGACTTCTCACAGCCATACGTCCTGAATTTCTCCAGTTACATCAGTCATTTTGCTGAAGAAGGTGGTCAGAGTAACACCGAAAACTACAAGCAAGCATCAAAGTTTAGTTTGTATCAAGGATTCAATTCATTCTAGAGTTAAAGCTAAGCATCAAAGGGGTTCTCATAAACTTCATTATAATTCACTATACAAAAATTAACACTATAAGCAAGTAGCAGCAGATTTGTTAGTGCTTCATAATTATCTACTCTGGTCTATCAAGTATAAAGATAATACTAAAAAGTAAGATTAAGCACTGAGAAGGCATGGACTTCATTTAAGCCTCATTGCAGTAGTAAAATTATGCTTCATATCCTAGTGTATATAGGATGATAGCCTTTGCAGTGCCTTCAACTAGTAGTCAAAACAGAGGCAGCACAGAAGACCGGTCTACAACTGACCTGGATGAACCTCTCTGGGTTTGGGAAGGTTGGTGACACAGGTGTGAGGACACATCAGTACATTAGCCGGGTGTAAGGAACCTTCCATGAACTTTTTCTTTGTCTCATGAAGATGGATGCCTCCTAGTGGTGTCTGAAAGCATACAGAATGTCAGAACAATACACACTTGGAGTCCAATCATTACGTAGTAACGGATGGAATCAAAAGCTCATAGATAAATGAAAACTAGCAAAGACAATATTGGAAAGAGCAGACCACTAAGCCATATAGAAAATCAATTTGTCATTTCAATGATAGATTATTGTCACAAAAGCATGCAAAACCAAAACATATTTACAGTGAAATTTTCAGTTTCTTCCACTAGAATTACATTCGGTCCATTGGACTATACTCAGGCACATCCTGAGACTGAGTTTCATCCATCCCCTCACAACATTAATAATGATGATAATGACAAAACTGCTGATGATGATAACAATGTCCATTACAGAGCAAATTCCCCCACAACTGTGAAAGTCTTTTCTTACCTTTGGCAGATAGTTTGGAGGCACAAGAGCCAGACAGAAGACGCCAACCTGGTGAATGCTGTCCACTGCCTGTAGCACCCGACTCATCCACTGGAAGCTCTGTGGAAATAAATAAATAATCTATAACTTCTTTGCATAAATAAAAATAATTAAAACTCATTTTCATATAGCCAAAAAAACAACAACAACAGAGAAGCCTTTTGAAAACTTAAGTTGTCAAGTGAGCACAACTAGCTTTTCTTGTTGGAAAACAATATGGAAGAAAAAAAGCATACCTCTTCTTCTGTGCAGTCAGGTCTCTGTTCAGCAATGATGCAGATTCTCTCATCTCGCAGAACTCGGATGGAAAACACAGCGATCCTAAAAAAACAAAGAGTAAAACATAACATTTCTGCATATTTATAAGCAACAGCTTTCCTCTCGACTTCTTTGGCTGCGCACCCCACAACCAGTGTGTTGATTCAGTTGCTGCTATAGATTGTCAGTTTGGGGATGACCTATATTCAAACAACTTCTTTCAAACATGCAAAACGCATCGAGATACTTGCTTTGTTTGTTTACTAGGGGTAACACTCTCTATTCTTGTTGATCTTGATGGGAAGTAGTATTATGGCACCAAATAACCAGTTCCCTTCTCTATTCTGATATTCAAAAGGCTAAAGTTAACGGACCTGCCCCTGTAGATGAACTTCATAGGTTCAACAGCCAGGACTGTAGCAATTATGTCATCTGTGTTGTGTCGTCTGTTTGACACTTGCATCAGTCCTTCTTTGCTGCCGCACACAAACACCAAGCCTCCCTGCAACATGAATTCAGGCAAATCTAAAACTTTTTATTGCTTTAAAAAAAATTTAAAAAAAATTAAATTATATATATATATATATATATATATATATATATATATATATATATATATATATATATATATATATATATATATATATATGTATATATATATATATATAATTTAATTTTTTTTAAATTTTTTTATATACAGTACAGGACAACTATGACAAAATTATAAATTTTTTGCAATGCTCAAATAAATTATTAATACCCTCTGTTATTATTATTATTATTATGGCTATTGACGCCTAATCTAAACAAAACCCTAGGCGTTTACAAAGTAAAAAATTTACAACTAATCAAAAAGAAAACATACAAAACAAGAAAAGAAGATAATTTTTTTCACTGATAACCACCTTCTGCAAAACACACACAGACAGACACATACACGCACACACACATAATCACTTCTATAATAAAGAAAACAAAAAAATCAATTAAATTAGTCACTGCAAGAAGCTAAGCACACCAAACATACTCAAAGACAATCAAAATTAACACGCCTGTGCTTTCTTTCACTGGAAAGGACTTTCCAGTGGAGCTACTAGGCTAATTATAGCTGGCAAGCCCTGCAGCCAGCCGGCTAGCCTCATATTATGCCTGCAGTCTCGCTTCCCACGCTGCACGCTAACATACTAGACAAAGAACGGCGTACGACTGAGTGGATATCATTCTCTAACTCTGTGCTATAGAATTGATCATATTATGTGAAATATCGTTTGTATTGTGGTAGTCCTTTTGCATTTTAGTTACTTTCATATCTGTGTGTTGTGTTAGCATAAACTAAATATCAGAATACCATTTCGTTTGTCTTATATTTTAGTCGATTTGACCGTGTGTACTGATCGGCCCTTCATTGCCTTGCAACGGACCGGTTTTCGATCTAGTGTATATACGCGTTTTAAATACACATTTAAATCCTTTCTACAGTGTTCACCATTTGAAGTCCCTTAGTACACAGTTTGAACTTTCTGGTGATGTGGTCGACATTATAAAATATTTTCTTGTGTTTGGTTGTTGGCCTCTGTAATAAAAGCGAATTTACGAAAGTCTCGTGGTCCTAATGGTACAAGCAATAGGCACTCAATTGCATGTAGCGCAGCCGCCCGCCAGCCCCCTTCCTGGCCCTATACAGTACCGAGCTTGGCGCGCGGTTAAAGTAATTATAAGCTTCCAGGCGAGTGCCAGTTGCATAGCTTGTGCTGTGGGTCGCCGGCCGTCTCTCAGCAGGTTATAAGCAGTCCATCCTGCGTTAAGGGACCCTACGAGGCGGAACTAAGGGAGTTTTTAGACACAGTCAGAAAGTACTTGAATGCACTGCCGTGTTAAAGACCATGATGGAAATAAAAAAGTTTTGAGATGTTTTTTGAAGGTTGGCAGGGAGGGTGAATGACGGATGAAGTGGGGGAGCTGGTTCCAGGTAACAGGGGCTTGATAAGAGAAAGACCTTTGGCCAAAAGTTTTTGTCCTGACAGTGGGGATTGCAAAGATATGAGAGTCTGCAGAAGAGCGAAGCTGACAGGATGGGGTGTAGAGATGGAGTAGGTCAGATATATATTGTGGGCCAGAAGCATCAAGGGACTTATAGCAGAGTGTGGCAGTCTTGTGAGAAATTCTCTGTTGAAACACTTGCATTAGTCACGTTTAGAATGTTGCTGGGTATTGTAAAACTGAAACTTCGTTCTGAAGGCTACTTCAAGACACACGTGCACAAACTCTCTGCTTGGTGAAAACATCCAGATTCGTTAGTAAAATGTGCAACTGGTCAAACAAAGAAACGAAAGAAAAGGAAGAAATGGAGAAGGAACAACCAAAACACATCACATTAGGAAGAAGAACACAAACATGAAGAACAACAAGAGCACGAAGAAGAAGAAGAAGAAGAAGAAGAAGAAGAAGAAGAAGAAGAAGAAGAAGAAGAAGAAAAAGAAGAGGCGGAGGGAGATCTGAAAAAGATGACACACCATCATTACTATCCAATAACTAGAAGGGCAAAGTCTATATGACTCACATGTTCCTTATGGAACTCGCAATATTTACCATGAAAATGAGTGCCCAGAAGAAGAAAAAAATAAACGGTGGCATTAAAATGCAAAGTAATACAGACTTTCATCTTTCTAAGCGCTTGACCTTGAGATGACCTTGACCTCTGGCTCCAAATACACTCATGTACGGTCAAATAAACTACAGCAAAAGTTCTATTATTTCAACAACAACAAAAAGTGACCTTGGATGACTTTCACATTTAGTGACCTTGACCTTGGGATGACCTAACACCTTGATCTTCATGTGACCTCTCATGCATGTCTGATCAAATAACCCAATGTAGCTGCATACTATGGGTTAAATAAACAGCCATTTCATTGTATGATTACCTATTTTTTGTATGTTTTTGCAAGGCCTAAAATGACCTTGTCCTTCAAAATCAAAGCAAAAATAGAACATATGAAAGATCAATCTATCATCTCTAAATAGGTTTGGACTTTATATTTCTCATAGTTTCAGGTCAGGGTCACTTCAAAGTACCTATGCTATCTGACTTTGGACAGCTCCTGTGACCTAGACCTTGGAGTGAGGTTGACTAAATTTGTATAGTATGTGTCTCATTGATATCTATCACGCATCAAAGAATCATAAGTTTAATATAAATACTTTTTTTTAAAGTGAAATTTAGTGAAAAATTTTAATTTTTTGAATTATATTTAATGACCCTGTGACCTTGATTTTGAAGTGAAGTCATTCATTCACTGATCACTTATGAAGTCTCATGGGTATACACCATCTTACCAAGTTTAGTTGTGACAGTTGAAACTGGTTCTGAGTATTTATCCACTTTAAATAATTTTGTTGCACAAACAGACAGCGGACAGTGGATGGCGGATGGCAGACAGAGAGATGAACGGACAGACATTTTTTCCGATGTCATTTTTGGCCTATTTAGGACTTATCTCACACAGCTAGATAATCTGGAAATTTTTTTGTGGGGGGAGGTGGTTTTTTTTATAAATATTTTTATTGTTTGGGGGGGGGGGGGGGGGGGGGGGGGAAGGCCAGTACATAGACTCACACTGCTATGCATTCAACAAAAACAGCCTAAATAGAATACCCACAAACAATAACAATACAGCAAACACTCACGGGTCCCAAGAATCCAATGAGGCCCGTTCTGACATACAGCTTGTCTCCCAGTGGCCTGCCATCTGCCATGAGGGGCTGGACCTGGAAGGTGGTGATGGTGATGCCCTGCAGGCCCCAGTAACTGGTGCCTGTGTAGCCAGCGCACACACACAGCTCTCCTACCTCGTCCGTCTTACACAGGTAAGGTAGCCCATCAAGCTTGATAACCACCATCATCGCTGTTGGCAGAAGTCAAGAGATCAAATTAAATAACTGATTCAACAATTCAACAATCAAATTAACAACAGTCAGAATGATAAAGAGATCGATCCATAACCCATTTACTTATTAAGTATGCTCTTCTTATTGTCAGACATTTGTAACTAGAGTTAGGACTGAATCATCAAAATCATCCCAGAGTTATTTAGGTAACTATCATGTAAATTCATCAACCAGCGCTTTCTTCAATCCATAACTTTCTTGCAAACGGTATATAAAAAGAAAAGGCTGTTGGAATCATTCTACAGCGCTGTTGTGCACTGACCTCCTGGCATGACTTGACCACAGTCTTGAAGTGTGAGAGAGGTGAGAGAGTTTTCATTGTCCACTCTGACCACACCGTAACTCAGACCTTGCATCGACAGGATACCCCTGCCTGTGGCGCTGCTGCTGGTCTTCCCTGGCCTGCAACACATAACAAAACATCAGTTTAGAAAAACAGTGTTACCCACAAAATGGCAATATTACACATACAACGGATTCAGATTCACATCTTTTTAAAATTTTTTGGTTAGAACATTCACATATCTATAAATAGAAATATAGCTAACTCTGTGCCCCAATGAAAAGGTGCCTCTTTGTTCTGCTTTCTATCTGGATTTCTCTGGCAATTACTTATAGGTTGTTACACAACTTGCTACTCTTAACTATCACGTCCTTCCCTTCATTTTTATTACTTTTTTTATTTTTTATTTTAACAACTTTATTATCACCAAGGTAAAATTCAGGCACTTTCATTTTCGAAAGTACAGCAGCCCCAAGTGAAGCGCTTCACTCAAGGTACATGCTGGGTGTGTTCTTGTAACCGGCACTCACTTGTCTAGGACATAAGCATCAGGATCTTTAAAGTTTGTTATGATAGAATGCATGCGACACAGACTAGACCTCGGTTTATACTCTCATCCAAAGGAGTAGGAAACGAGAGTAAAGTGTCTTTCCCAAGGACACAACACAATGCCCCGGCCTGGGCTCGAACTCGGGACCTTCAGATCCGCAAGCCAACGCTCTAACCACTCGGCCACCGCGCCTCCTATTCTATTATTCAACACATTCAGAATATGCCTTACTGTTTACTAAGAATAAATTACTAATATATGTACTGATCCAAAGCTTTGAACTTCAATACTTTAAATCTATCACATGCAATATTGCTCACATTTTATTTCAATCAACTCGGTAAAAACAATTTAACAACATCAATCCAATTTACTCAGCCTTCTTTTCATTCAAAATCGAGAGCAACGTTTGAACTAAAGGATTAAGAAAATGTCTTATCACATCTTCTACTAAGAAACGAAAGAGACTGCTCTTATATAGCACACTTACAAGCTCAGAGAGCTTCTCCAGGCACTGGCAACTAATATCCAACAATCAAACAATAGTTTGTTAAAGTCAGGATTCGAACCCACCAGTTCCCTCCACCCAAAATAAATAAGAGTCCATGGGACTCTCAGTTATCCAAATTTAAGAGTCCTTTCGCAAATTTTGTGAGTCCTCAATTTGGTGAGCAACGACGTAATTGTATAGAGGAAGTATACAATGCACGCGCATGTGTTTTTAATAGACAACTGGCAACACAACTTTGAATCGTCTGCTATGGAAAACTTTGCTGAAGGGTTTGCGTTGAATTAGTTGGCTACTCATTGGTCCTATTTTCGACTTCAACGATTCAGGGAAAATGTATACGTCCGCAGGATAAACACATATAAAATTGTATGCGTCTTTTTTCATATTTTGTGCGTAATTGATGTACCACTGTGCGCAAACGGGGACACTGCCCATGTCGCCCAAGACACATTTACACAAGTCGTGAGCTCTGACCACTGAGTTATTCACACTTCTCTTGGAGCTTTGTTCATCCATGACTGCATTCAAGATGCTTTCACTTCTCCAGCCCGTTTATATGGAGGGAAGCTATTCTCCAACACTGATGGTGCAATTACCTGCGTATAGAGACAGTGAGGGCTTCAGAAGAGCTGGCACAGGGGCAAATGGCTTCTGGCCGCAACCCCTTGGATTGGAAAGCACTTAGGAATGAATCACATGATGTCAGGGACCCTGCACACACACAGCATTTTAATAATGCATTTTTATGTACTGAGAAATCATGAATGGGCCCTATCTGGCTTTTCATTATTTTGTGATGCTTGACAAGGACCAACAAATACACCATCACATTGTGTCATGAATGATTCCAGTTTCTTGCAAAATATCAATCTTCTGAAATACACATTTCTGCTTTTACAGCAATCGGTGCATGATTTGTAAAGTGCAGGCATCCTGAAATGTATCATAAATCTGTTTCTAGTGATAAGCCAAAGTAACCAAACATGTCTGACAATTTTATTTTCACAGACTCAATAATCAATGGTCTGGTAGTTGCCAAACAATTTTATCAAATAAAACTATCTGTTGCAGTTTCTTGATCTCTTCTCACTGCAGGAAGATTGTGAACAATCAAAGCCAGGAACTATAATGCATTAAAACACCATCTTAAAACATGTTAAAAAAGCTTATAAGTAGGTAACACTCACAAGGATTGGCCCCGTCAGCTACCAGTAGAAGCCTGAGCGAGGTAAAGTTGATGTCCTTGTGGTCTTTCTGAGCCAGCAGGCCCCAGTGCATGTCTCGCGACTTCACCACAGCCACTGAAGCTACAAGCAAAAGCTTCAACAGTAAATTAATTTTCACAATATTGCAAACAGTAACCAATAAGAATTCCTAGAAAGAAATTCATTAGATTGATTCCTGTAGAACTAATACAACTATAAACAAAGACTCCAAAAATTCAGGAGATTACATTAAAAGGCCAGTTTCCACTATAGCCAACATTCGCCTTGGCCATGTGTAGGTGTAGGTCTCGTCAAGAGCCTTTGACACTAAAACTGGGATCAGAGTCACTTTTCTGGCATTACATTATTAGCATTGCATCTATGCTTGAACCTAGTGGCAAACGGTTGAACAAACATCACTGCGAACAAGACTTCTACAAAGCATGTAACGACAGTGATTCACTTAGTAAGAATGAAATCTATATACACATTTTTCATAATGAACCTGCTGAGCTGTTTTCTCTTATTGCTTCTGCTACTCAAATACATTTAAATCTTCTCTAACAGTATCAAAGGAAAAGTTGTTTGGTACCTTTGTACTTGGTGACCATTTTCATCCATGAAGCTGGGTCCACTTTCATCAGGGAGTATGGGATGAATATCGTGTGCATTCCATTGAAGACACTCTGAAACATACAATAATTAAAACTGAACAACATGCAGAATGAAAGCAGCATTACACAAAACAGATCTTGCATAACATGTTACCATACTTTCCATTAAAGAAATATAATGAATCCATACTTCATTAAAAATCCAATTAGATCCAATTTCAATTGTGGGACAAATAGGACAAAGATTTCTGTTTATAGACTGTTTCTTGTTCCGAAAAGGAAACAATGACAAAGAGAAGAAAATCACTTACACAAAGAATTCCATGCCACATGCCCACATCTCGTTTGAAATCCAGAACACACACCATCACTTCACCTGCAAAAACAATATCTTATCTGAAAAGCTAATACTGACTGAATAAATATACATATACTCCCTAATTCAATAAAGCAAGAAGCATTGTATGTGGTAAAGCAAGTTTTGAATGCAAGAACAAATGCTGTTAAATACAACATGTGATAAGAGAAGAACAAATGCTATTAAATACAACATGTGATATGAGAAGTAGTTGGAAAATTATATGAATCAAGGAAAAGATCTTGACATGATTCCTAAATTCAAGCCAGCAATCAACAAAGAATGTTTGCATCAATTTGTGTAAACTATTTAGAATACGAATCTGAAGGAGATGGCCCTAAAAAAAGAATCCAACACATACCCTCTGTGTAATTGGCAGCCACCGTTAGGGTCCTACAGTGACACAACATGGTGTTTCGTGTCGTTGTCACTCCCACAGTGCTCCCGTCTTTGTTCAAACCATACTGAAACACAAAAGTCAACATGTTCAAAACTGTTACAACTATAATAATACTGCATTATCAGGCCTAATAATTCGATTAACACAAAACGTTTTCCTTCTCTCTCCAATATCAAATTGTGCACAGCAAAACAGTACAACAACACTCACATTTTCATTTTCTTTCCCTCCAACAATAATCCAACCCCAAATTTTAGAATATAATTTCCTAAGGACAATACAGAAGAGAAAAGGATGAAAACAAGATGAAAACACACCTCAATGTATGCAGGAACATCTTCAGAGATGCGAGGAGGGGGCTGCCAGTCCTTGGGTGGTTTGCTGAGGTTTTCCGTTACAAACCAGTTCAGCCTTGGCCACCCTGCAATTTCCACCAAAACTAAACAACTCCGCTTAGATCATACATGCTGAAGTGTTAGCAAGTATTAGTCTAGATTATCAGCCTGTCAAAGATTTGTTAATCTAAGGTTTTTGCTTCTACAAAAGTAAATACCAGACCTGTTTATCCCTGAAAAATTTTGTCAGTACTCTCAGACCCATTTGGCAGTATTTTTCAAAAACTAACCAGATTCCTCAACAGACAAATGGTTACAGTTTTAAGAGATAAAAACAACAAATACCTGTGTTAAGAATAATAATAATAATAATAATAATAATAATAATAATAATAATAATAATAATAATAATAATAATACAGGATGCTATGTACGCGCCTTTCCCCAAGGCTCAAAGCGCGGCGATCTATACCAACATACACGCTCACCTGTCTCATTTACCCAATAAGAGTTAAACATTTTCGATGTATTAGAAACTTTTTTCAAGTCAAAAGGTTCAAGTTTGTTTCTAAGTTTATTACAAGCAGAGATGTTATTTACATAAATCAAGCAGCAGTACATATACAATCGGTAGTGCTGAGTGACAGGTTCCAGTCACAGATTAGCTGGCACATCTTAGCTTCTGCTTGTGTAATTTTGTTGTACTAGCTTGTTCTTGCCACAGTCCATCCTGGTCTTGAACATTGTGGCATGTTCTGAGTTTTGCCATCGACAGCAGCCGCTAAACTTTTGTGAGACATGCTCTTCACATGTTGTTCACAATCATTTCGGCAACCTTGTACATAAGAAAAGTTCATTTTGCAGATCGAGCAGTGCTCTGCGCTTTGCTTTGCTGCTACCAAACAAGGTCATTCTTTGGAATAAGAAGCCAGAAATGTCTGCTTTCATTTGACACAGAAACGTTTGGATGAACTCACCACTTCAACATCTGAATCATCAATCTGTCGTGTCATTAATTTTTGTGCCCATAATTATTTGCACAGTAAAATAGGCGGGTATACATGCGATAGATGCTAGGCTATTCAATGCAGGTTAGATTTTGTCTTTCTAGCGCAATTTTTCACAGCTTCCGCTTCCGGTCAGATGGACTTTTTGCCAAAATTTGTAAACAAACAAAAATAAATAAAAATTTGGACTCCACTGGTTTAATTTCCATATTTTTTCTACAGAGAACATTTCACCATACTTGAGGATGAAATATCAAGACAATAAGGCGAAATACAGACAGATAAGTAGGTCTGAAATACATATAATTTGAGGACGCAAGCAAGAAAAATGGAAAAACAGACTATTTATTGCAAAACCGCAAAACATTTTTAGATCTGCGCTTTGTCATATACTATGCCTGAAACAAAAACACAATATTATATTTATAACTGGACATTTCGTTTAAATTTCAATGAATGAACTTTTCTTGGTCATTCTCAAACTCTTGAAGGTCTGGTTCATAAGAATATGAAACCCGTTTCATATTGTCTTGTTATTGTAATCTTCATTTTCCTTTGTAGTCAAGCAATAGTTTTACCTTTGAAGGTGATGACTTCTCCACTGGAGGATTTAGGCAATCCCTTGTAGCAATTTTCTGAAGTGAGAGCCCAGCAGACATTCAGACTACCCAACAGGAAGCCAACTCCCTGACCGCCAGCATCCTGCAAAATAAGAGAACAATTTTCAGTTCAATAAGGCATTCATTTACACAGCCACTTGTTATGCCAAAAGGCCACAAATCAAGTGAAGATACCTTATTTCGCTCTCAGCTCTCAGGTTAACTTGAGAGACAAAATTATATAAAATAGTCATTATGTATTTCTTCTAAAGCCCACACACACAGAAAAAGACTTTTATTTAGGTCTTTAAAAAAAAAAAAATTCCCTAAAATAGAAGCTTTAGAAGAAATTCATATATACCAGTTGACTGGGCAAGTGTTGCAAAAACAGACCACGATAGTTCAGTATTGTATCCTACTGTACACTATGTTTCCTTTTCATCCATGACCACAAGTCAACAAGGCATATCACTATTGGATTGCAAAGTAATCAAGTTATATTTCTAAATAGGGTAAATGTGACAACGGGAAAAGATGACTTCAGCAGAATTATTTCCAAAAACACAAAATGGCCAATAATCATATCGGTGCAAAAATGGTGCTGTGCTTGCAAAACTGAGAAAGGACAACAACAACCTGCTTATAACTCACATGGGCCACTCCAACACGTTTTGACAGCGGCACCTCCACTGGGACAGGCACAACCCCAGCAAGGATACAGCCATAGAATGCACAGATGAAAGAGATCGGATCGTTGTTGGGATACACTAGCGCAACCTGAAGAAAACATTAACAAAATTTAATAAATGCACGCAATCTTTCTAATCCAGGTGAAACTTAACTCTTTCCCTGCCAATCGACGATATATCGTCGATCTGAGCCGCCATGTTTGTGCCAATCGACGATATATCGTCGATTTCAGTATTCCGTTTCGTTCCGGTTTTTTGCGCAGTCCAATCCAAGTTTTATTTTAACCAAAGAGAGATAACTCTTCCTACTTTCGTTCCCGATTGACACGCGCGTGGTTTCTTCAAATTGATTCGTTTTTAGAGTGTTTTTTGTGCTTTTTACTAAGCATATGTGATGGGCACAATCGACAGTGTGTCAAACTCTGCTAATAATCAATATTATTTCAAACTGTAAAGTGTATTTTGATCCTAAATAAATTTTCTTTCTGGTGTGTGAAGCTGATTCAGTGATTGGAATTATTCCTCCAGATTTTTTTTTATCACTGTGGTATGTAGAAGTATTTTTATTTTATTTTATAATTTCAAAAAGATCAACATGCTTTCAAAACACATATTTCAATAACATAATCAAATTAACATTTGTGTTTTTTTTTCTTATTCTTCACTCTTTTACCTTTAATTTGATATGAAATATGTCTATTTAACAACTATTATTGAAAGAACAGTAGCTTAAATGCCTAAGGTACTGAACTTTCTTTCCGGTGCCAGAGAAATGTCTGGCACAAACGTGGAAACATGCCTGGCAGGGAAAGAGTTAACTTAATATTAATTGTTTAATGTAGTCAATAAATACCGATTAAGAATGTAAAAACTTTGGATATACTGCTAAAGACATAAAAATCAATTTATCAATACAGTGAACCCTCGTTTATCGTCGTAGGTAGGTTCCAAGACCGGCCGCGATAGCTGAAATAGGGACACCAATTTACAGTATTTATTTAACGTGTATTTGGACTTTTACTGTTAACAAACCACCCTTTACAGTAATGTACAGATATCTACAGTATGTACATACAGTATACAGGCACAATTGTTAAGCAATAAAACAGTAGGTGTACATTAAAAAAAAAAACACTGAAATTTCTAGAAAATCCGTGATATATTTTCTCATATAATATAATGAAAAAAATCCGTGAAGTCGTGAATGTCGAACCACGAAGTCGTGAATCCGCGAATGTCGAATCGCGAAGTAGCTAGGGTATACTGAACATAACATTTTGATTGAAAGAAGCAGAATAGAAGGAGGAGAAGCATGAGTCTTAAGAGAAGCAGAAGAATTGTTTGTGACACTGACCCTGTCTCCCTGTCTGATAATGGCCTCTCCTTTCTGGCCAACTTTACATAGCAAGCTGAAGGCAATTTTCTGAGCACGACCCAACAGCTTGCCTGAAATACAAAAAAAAGTATATATTAGTTTTATAAACATCTCCACAGAGGTGGCATTCCTAATCTGTTCTATCAATCTACTATTTCTTCGCTAGACCAGTCAGCTACCATTTTTTCTTAAAAACTCTCCCAAAACTCCTTTTGTGTATGGGGGTCTGTGGGGTTAGCTTGGGGATACTGGACGCTTTCTGCCAAATGTTCACTAGGGCTTTCTATGGTATTATTATTTAGCAATGTAGGCATTTTATATGTATGTGTTTTGTTCATATCCTATCCTATCCCGTAACTCTAAGGTCGTTGGTGCACCACAGATGGTCGATTAACCAGCGTCCTGTTAATATTTTATAATTATGTTTATATTCTATTTTGTTTTTGTAAACAAGGGTTCAATAAATTAAGAGTACAGCATCAGTGCCCCCTGCATGGGATACCTTCATTGTAAAGTGACCGGCTGGTTGAGTGCCTTCAGCGTTACCATTATTGTTGTTTCAGCAGATCTTTTATAAAGATCAGGGATGAATCCTCTTTCAACCAAGTTGTGGTCCTGGACTCTATTAACAATGACTAACTAATTAGCTAACTGAACTTGTTCACTTTCTGGCAGGACAAAACAACCAAAATATTTCAGAAGACTGAAATTCTAATAAAGATGAAAACAAACTTACCATAAGAAAGGTTGAGTGAGGGTTTGCCGCTAGGGTCTAGTACAGTGATGGCGTTGGCCTTGTATGTTGAGGACCCATACCTCTGCAGTGCCGCCTCTAAGTTACGAGGCAAGCCAGAGGGAATCTGCACACAGTGATAAGCAATAACAATAACACTACAACGGTTATCACTTCCATTATTTTCTGTTACCCTCCTTATGTGCAACAAGCATTCTTCAGGCCGGATGGACACCAGCGCAATAAAAGTGCACGTCATCATTACACATAACTTTGTCATCACCATCACAGTCCTGTATCAATCTGCTCTTAGTGTACACCAACATCAATGGCAGTAATTTTCAATACAAAATAACTCACCACAAGTTGCTCTCCCATCACAGGTGACAATTCACTACCTTCTGGTTTCGGAGCATTAGGGTCAGCTTGGGGTGCTGAAAGACAAAAAAATTGTTGACATCCCTTTAATACAAAAATACCCATAACTAAGTTACAGGGTCTGATACTCATGGCAGACAAATGATCTTGGAAAGATTTGCTGCAGTTAAATTCAACAGTTATATGGACTGTTACAAGCTGGAGAAACTTGTACATAAGCTTATTGAAAGAAGAGGGTAAAAACACAGCTTTGCAGTGACATTTGCACACTTATCTTTCACCTTCTCTCATGCACAAACAATCAATATACTTAGTTATATTTCCTCAGTACTCACTTTCCAGAGTAGCATCGGACTCATCAACAAAGTACTCTGGCAAAGGCTTTCTCTTGGGTCGCTTGAGTGTGTTGAGCAGTTGCTGAATCTTGGCAGACACCTTGCCATGCACTGGGGCTGCACAGTAATTAATCACATAAATCAATCAACCAGTAGGACACTCAATAAGTCTGTCCGAATTTTTTAAAGATACTTATATTTTTGTTCCTCACAGTAAGAAAGGCCAGTCAATCATTCACTACATGGAATGTAGCTGCAGTATAGATCTCCAACTCCACAGTAGTCCACAGTATTTTTATACAGAATCTTCCTAAATGCCAAAGGTGTCAGCTGTTTGGAAAGAATGAGTTTTTACCAACTTGGCATCTAGTTAAATATTCTAATGTTTTACTTTTAGCAAAAATATATGTTCTATTTACACGTACATCCTCTGTCACAGCATTACTGAAAAAAAGACTCTACAGACTTATTACAACTGGACATAAGGAAGAACAACAAAGTAAAATATACATGAATATTACTCATGTAAAATTCTGTTTTCATTGCTGTTTAAAAGAAAACATCGAGAAAGGGCAGTTTTGTTTTTGTAGGTACTGTACAATAAACTGCAGTATTCAGAAAATAGGAGTGAAAAGAAAATGGAGTCAATGCAGGAAATTCTTGAAAAGAAAATTAAGTCAATGCAGAAAATTCTTGTTATCAATTTCCTGCTCACGGCTAACTCACCAAGTAACACTCAATAAAAACGTTGAAGTTTCAAAACCAGTAAACTGCAAAAACGCAAAACACACAACAAACCACTCAGCAACAGAAAAAAATACAACTATACACCAATAATATTAAAATAATTATCAGTAATGAATGTTCGAAGGCAAAATACAAAACTGACTAACCAAAAAGATATATATATTGTCTACAGTTTAACCAAAAGCACTGCTTTGAGTTGCAAAAAAATTGGAAACAATAAAACAAAACTGCAACTAGCTGAACATTCTTAGTTAGATACTTCACTAATGTGCATCTGAGAAATAAGTAAAATGAGTATTCCCTAAAAGCATATGTAAAGTAATTCCTGTTAAATTCCCGAAAGCTGATTTCTCGGCAGAGTATGTCATACAGGTTCAAGAAAGCACACACACAAAATCAAGGCAACTGCAAACTATTTTAATGTTCAAAAATAGGAAACTAAAACACAAAACTTATTCATCATAAACCGCAAAGAAAAAATAAGTATACAATAGGCAAGGCTCAAAATAACTTTTAAACACTTGTAAAAAAAAAATATGTCATCTTGATAATAATATACACATGTTGGTAAGTAATAACTTTCAACATGCACAGAATTCATTGTTTCAAAAAAATAAAAACCGTTGAATTTTGTTTCCCGGATAAAAATTGACAAATACAATAGCTCTTTAAACAAAAAAAATTTAAATGACAATAATCAACTTCTAAAAATGTAATGTGCATCATAGCATATTATTTCTGCTTCCAATTCAAAAACTAGAAGTGGAAAGCCCATTGACTCACATGCTCCTTATGGAACTTGAAAATGAGTGCTCGGAAAGAACAAAACAAAATGGTGACATTAAAATGCAAAGTAATACCAACTTTCATCTTTCTATGCTCTTGACCTTGAGTTGACATTGGTCTCCAGCTCCAAACACACTCATGTAATATCAAATAAACTACAGCAAAAGTTGTATTAAGCCCTCACCCTTCCCCCAAATGGTGACCTTTGGATGACCTTGACCTTAATTACCTTGACCTTGGGATGACCTATCTATCATGCATCAAAGAATCGTAAGTTCAATATTAATCATCTATTAAAAAAAAAAAAAAAAAAGAAATTTTGTAACAAAATTGTAATTTTTTTTACTAACATTTAATGACCTTGAACTTGAAGTGAAGTCACCATCTTAACAAATTTGGTTGTGATAGTTGAAATAGGTTCTGAGTACTTAGCCCCCTTAAAGGTTTTGTACAGACAGAGGGTGGACAGACAGACAGACAGACTGACATTTTTTTCTATATCATTTTTGAAATTTTTAGGACTCATCTCACACAGATTTGCAAAAATCTCAAAATTGTGTGTGTGTGGCTGAGTACATAGATTTACACTGCTATGTATGCGAGTCAAAAAACACCTCAAATTGCTGTAAATAACGTTAAATGACCATTTAGATACTTTTAATGTCAGCCCCTTGCTTTTATTTACCGTCTATACTTCATTATAGTATCAAAAAGAAAGATCAACCATTTGCATTCTCTGAATAAATTCCATTTAAAAACTTCAATTATAATAAAGACATCAAACCTGTGTATAAAAGTCTGGGTTAACTTGAGAATAATATTGACTAGTCAATGCTATTTTGAGCCCTGACTCTGAACTAAATTGTTAAACTAGGAAAAAAAGCACACAACAGTATGGAAGAAACCCCATACCATCATCCCCACCCATTCCAGTAGCGATGCCGGAAGAAGTGACTCGTACAGATGAGGGGTTGTAGCGCCCTACTCTGTCTGCCTGTCGTGTACTCTTGGCATTGTTGGTCACGTCGGGAGGCTGCGATATGTGATGGGCTGAAAAAGACACCAATTCTTTCTAATGGTATTGTTTTCACTGTCTAAAATGCTTAGGAATTACCTTCTTCAATACAATAAGGACAGTATTTCTGATTATTTTCTGGAACTAGCTGCATAACGTTTATAGTTTCTTTCACAAAAGAGATAGTCACTTCTCACCCTAGGGACATGCAAATATGTTTTTTCATCTTCCATTCAAGTAAAGTAAATTTTTTTACGCCATATAAAACAGGGGTCTATCTATATATATATCTGAAAAGTCAAAAAAGCTCCAAATTTCATGTTCAGCAAAGAAGGGAATAAATGTAATATGAATAGAAACAGAATAAATTAACAAGTTGTAAACTGCATAATTATTAAATGAACTGAAATGAAAACTCACAATGTCTAGAGCTCTGCGCACTCTGCATGACATCAGCCAGTGCATGTCTGGCTGTGTTACCCGGTATGGCATAGTTGGCGTAATGCTGAGACCTTGGACGCTCGCCCCCAGCCCCACCTCCACCCTGTTGAGCTTGGCTTGCGTGGTGGTACGGCGAGGCACCTTGACCTTGGTCAGAGTAGGAGGAAGAGGAGGCACCACTGTCACGAGCTCCTCCGCCTCGCTGGAAACCTCGCAGCTGCTCCTCATCAAAAACGCTGTCATCGTCTGAGGAGGAGTCTGAAAACGCAAATATATACAACCATGAAAAAATTGTAATTAAATACTTTGAAATCAATAAGTTAAACCGTAATAGCTCCTACCGCACTTCTGCATCCTTTCCTAACTTTAAAAACAACCAGTACAACCTCGGTGTATAATCTGAAACAAAAGTACTAAAGCAGGTAAAGGTTGAAATATGTGTATTAAAAAGCAATGATGAACATAAACATAAAAGAACACACACAACAAGACCCAGAAACGTTGTCAAACAACCCTAAACACATCACAGGAATTCTGAAGGATGCAATGTTCTATGTACAAAGATGGCTAACTCTAAAGAAACCTTACAAGAGAGCGTAAGTCCAAGCACAAAGAATGCCCTTTACTGAAAATGTTACAAGTTTTACTGTTTGAAACAAGTAGAAGCGGAGGGGATGATGGGGAAAGGGGTGGGGTCACCAGCAAAAGAGAGAAGGTGCTTGTAAAAAGTACACACAACATGCCAAAAACAATAACAGACAAAATGGGTGTACTTTCAAGTTGTCCTAGTAATAAGACTGCTATAAGACAAGTAATAAAGCTACACTTTCGCCAACCTCCCTCAAAAAAAAAAAAAAAATCAACACTAATGCTAGTAACACTTTTTTTCCCCCCATTACATTGATAGCCAGAATCAGTTTCTGTAATGTACTACATTCAGATTCAGAAACATTCCACAAAACAAAGCTCTTTGCTCAAACAATACAAGAAAATTGCTTGCAGAGGTAAACACCTACACTGCAATACATGCATAGCTACCACAAGAACACACCAGCGCTGTTCTGTTGCCAGTTACCTCAGTAATACCATGGGTAACCATGACCTTTGGCATTGTTACAGGCAGCTGATGCACTCATCACTTAGTGTTCTCCGACTTCACATGCAGTTGACCTTTAAAGCTGTAATTGAATGACTTGATTCCAATGTAAGGGTAGCTGGTGTTGTGTTTTCTTTAGTTTAAAATGGCCCGTTCTAAAACACTGTTAAAAGCAAAAGGTCAAAACAGTTTCACTGCACAACGTCAGTATAATCAAAGATTGTGACGATCCCCATCATCCCAAGAGCCATAGCCTCAACTCAATTTCAGTTCTATTCATAGTAAGAACCGTAACTATGATGTACTACTGACACACATTTCCATAGACAGCCGAGTTCTTGGGTCAATAATAAAGCAATTTTTAAAAAAAAAGAAAAAAAAAGAGTAGACCAGCAGAAACGTTTTTTTGGTAAGCTGTAAAACTTTCCCCCACCCCATAAACTGTAACAGCCAATATTACACCAGAAAGAGGTCTTTGTTGTTTAAGAGAGAGAACACATTTCTTAGATGTTAATACCTAAGGACATCACACCAGATGACAGTAATGGGAGTGCATGCAAGTGCATGCCATTACATTGGCAGGCAGGCAAGATAAGCAACATTTACATTGCACAGACAAGACAAGACATGGGGAATATATCACGAAGGACTTTTTTTTGTAGGGGAAGTGGGGAGTAGGGTGGAGAGAAGCTAGAATAAACCAAAAATGTTTTGGAGATATATAAGCAATCGCACAGACACAAATGAGGAATGCATCAAGTTTTAGGGAGATATAGTGGGACTTGGCATGAAATAAATACAAAAACGTTTGGAACAAATGGATAAAGGAAAAGGGGAGAAAATACATGTTGGAAAGCAATGAAAGACACACAAAAAAAGGCAAGACATTAGACAGTAATAGAGTTTATGGATATGGCGATTATGTCTGAATAGGTCTAGAATATGTAAGGCATTTTTGGCCTTTTACAATATTATAAGATGATAGTAGTAGTAGTAGTAGTAGTAGTAGTAGTAGTAGTAGTAGTAGTAGTAGTAGTATGTTACACTCAGTTTGATGATGGTGTTTTTCTTTATCAGTATTTGATTCAGCCCCGATGCTGAAGTCCTGATAAGGTGTAACTCAGATTCGTTTATTCACACAGCCCGTCCAAACAGCATACAAGTCACAAAGTCGACGTATGAAGTTTTCCACTTTTATTCAGCACACATCAACAACTGCATACAATTCTCAACTCAACCCAACAACTTTCACAGCAACTATCCAAATCACTATCAACAACTTTACTCTCAACAACAATCTCTCTCAACAATCTCGGCACACGATTAAATAACCTCTCTCTTTTCCGGAAGAATTTCGAACAATGTAGAAATGACGCACTGCCACCAATCGAATAAAAGATCGTCATCACTGGCTTACGTCATACATTATTATTTCTCCTTCTGGAACGACCTCTTGCTTCGACATGTATCGGGAAAATTCTATAGAAAGTAAACACTCAGATCCAGAAACTTCTACAGTAATATCGACCAAAGCAAATTATCAACGTTATACAAAGCCTCTCCTAACAACAATGCAAACTCAAATCAAAGGTAAATAAACTCCATTATTGAATACTTTGCAAAACGAAACGATTAGATCTATCGTGCGCGCTTTAGACACACTTTCGTTCGTTTCAACGTAACATAACCCCCCACTCAAGAAGAAATTTACCTAATTTCTTTCAACAACGTTGAAACGTAATGCACAAACAAAGTCCTCAATTGAAACTTATTTCATACTGTCTGAATACTGTCAATGTTCTCAGTTCATTCACACAAGGTCAATGTTTCTCATCTGCAAGTCTGTTTAGGTATTGCCAATGTTCTCCACACAGTCAATGTTCTTTCAACCGCAAGGAAACGACGCCCTCGTCAGTTGCGGTCGTCATCGGCCCAGGGTCAAAGACGATGATCACGTGGGCTTCCCTGGAATCAGTGCGTCCTCCGTTGTCTCCTTCTTCCATCGGATGTCCGACGCAGTCGACGTTGTCAGCTCCCAGGATGCATTCGCTGGGTCTCACGGTCAGGTTGGCTTCTGCGGGACGGTGGAACAGCTCCCTCATGGTCTGCAGGTGCTCCTTCCAGGTCTGGGTGTGGACTTCATGTTCGACCAAAGTCGTAGAGCCTGGGACATCATTGAAGTTATGGGGAAACTCGCCCATAAGGTCCTCGAGCTCCAACGTTTGACCTTCCGTCAAGCTCGGTCCTAGCTTAACATCATCGATGCCTTCTTTGCTGTGGAAGTCCCCCAGTTCCAACAGTTCTTCGCTGTCAAAGCTGTCGTCGGTCACAGCTGCTGTCGCTGCCTGTACAGTCTCCAATGGCCTTTCCACGTACAGCTTAAGGAGGTTGGCGTGGTATATCTTGGAGTGCTGGCCGACCTTCACCTTGTAGTCGTTGATCCCCACCACGGTCTCCACTTCGTACGGGCCTTTCCACTGCATCAGCAACTTATTGTGATCAGTAGGTAGCAGCACCAGCACTTTGTTGCCAGGTTTGAACTTCCTGCTCACAGCCCTACGATCATAGTAGTGCTTTCCACAGTCTTGGGACTTCTTCAGGTTTTCTCTGGCTATCTCGAGAGTCTGCTCCAGCTTCTCCCGTAGCTCAAACACGTACTGGTAGCTGTTCTTCACCTCTGGGGTGTCTACTTCTTTCGTCCACAGATCTTTCAGGATGTGCATCGGCCCTCTGATGGTTCTTCCGTACAGCAGCTCGAACGGAGAAAAGCCGGTGGACTCCTGCGGTACTTCTCTGTAGGCGAAAAGTAGGGCGTTGATGTAGCGATGCCATTGTCTGGGCTGCTCGCTGCACAGTTTCTTCAGGGTGGACTTCAGCGTAGCATTGAACTTTTCGACGAGCCCGTTGCACATTGGATGGTAGGGTGTCGTAGTTAAATGCCGGATGCTCAGCAATCTGTTGACCTCCTTCATGCAGTCAGAGACGAACTGCGTCCCGAGGTCTGTCAGAATTTCTTCGGGCACTCCAAGTCTACTGAACATGTCCACCAGTGCCTCTGCTACAGTTTCAGTGTCAATCTTCTTCAGTGGCACTGCTTCTGGGTACCGAGTCGCATAGTCCACTAAAGTCAGTACCCACCGATGACCTTCTTCACTCGGAGGTCTTATTTCGCCGATTAAGTCTAAGGCCACCCTCTTGAAAGGTCGGTCGATCAAAGGCATTCTCTGCATTGGCACTTTAGGGACCCTTCCTCGAGGTATGGTCTTCTGGCAAATGTCACACGATCGGCAGAAACGGCTGACGTCCGCATGAAGTCCTGGCCAGTAGAATACAGCCTGGATTCTATCCGACGTCTTCTTGATACCCAGGTGACCTCCCATGATTGAGTCATGCGCTATTTCCATCACCTGGCGCCTTAGGGGTAACGGTACCAAGACTTGACGTAGTGGTTTCCCTCCGTTGACCCTCGGGTGCTGGAAGATTCGGTACAGGATCTTGGCCTTCACCTCAAAATAGATCGTACCACTGCCTTTGGTCACGTGGTCTTGGCGGTTCCTGTACTTGTTTAAAGTGCTATCAGCTTCCTGGAGCTGGATCAGCTTATCTCTGTCCACGATGGCAGCTTTGGAGTTGTCGGCGACCTTCAGTGGCGTAGACATCTTGTCTCTCTTGGCCTGGGCCCTGGTAGTAACAGCACCGACGATCTCTGGTCGGCAGGGCTGAGCCGGAGTAACCACATTGTCCCGTAGCAGCTCTGTAAGGTCTCCATCGGGAAACGGCAATGGATCCTCCTCCACAACTTCGACGTGTTGGGTTGAGGCAGGACTCCATTCTGGATCGGGGTCGTCGGGTCGTCTCGCGCCGTCGATATTCCCGATCATCAAATCGTATAGCGGCTTCTTCAGGCAAACCGCTTCGACTTCGCCTACGTAGAAAGGGGTGTTGACATGAATTTTTGCAACTGGCGCTTTCACACATTTGCTGTCGGCCATGAGTGTCCATTTAGAATCGCCAGTGAACTGTTCTTTAGCGATTAGGTCTTCTCTGACGATGACCCCACTGCAGCCAGAGTCTCTTAAGACAGTCACTTCATGATTTCCGACGCGTCCCTTTGAAACAGGCATGTTCTGGACGGTCACAGCTGCGCTGGCGACGACGGGGATAGATTTTCCGTTGGCAAGGAGAAGTTGGCCATCGGTCATGCACTCTTGCACGTCCGCAGGAGTAGCTGTGCGCTTGGTCTCACTCGGAAGAATGACGCTCCCGCCGCACACTTGATGGTCAGATCTACTGGTTTGCCGTTGATTGGAGAACCGCCTCTGCCGGTTGCCCGCCGCTGCATTGTCCGTACTGCTCCGCTGTCCGCTATTTCTGCTTTGAGGGCAGCTGGCAGCTCTGTGGTCTGTAGCGTTGCAGATGAAACAGCCTTTTGAGTGCCCTTCCCTGGGAGGAGGCGTGGAGTCCGTCTGTCTCTGGCTCGTCTGGCTCCCTTGGACCTGGTTCCCATGGTTTGCAGTCTTCTGAAAATGTTTCGTCGCGCTGGGTGGCCCCAGGGTTTTCCCATGAGCGATAAGATATCTTTCAGCAGCCTCAGTCACATCTTTAAGCGTCTGCAGCTTTTGTTCTTCTAAGTGGGTCGCTAGGTCCTTGTGACAGGCATTGAGAAATTGTTCCTTCACGATCAGGTCATGGAGACTGTCGTAAGACTTCATTTCGCCTGATAACTCCACCCACTTGTGTAGATATGACGACAGGCGCTCCACAAACTGCTTTGGCGTCTCGTCTGACTTAGGCCGGCATTCACGGAAACGTTTACGGTAGCCCTTCTCTGTAAAGTTGTAGCACTGCAACAGGGCCTCTTTCAAGACGTCGTAGTTTTTGGCGTCATCGTTCAACAGTCTGGTGTAAACTTCTAGAGCTTGCCCCGTCAGAAGTGCACTCAGTCGAATTGCCCAGTCTTGAGGTTGCCAGTTAGAGCTTTCAGCGAACCTTTCGAATCTCGCCAGATAACTGTCAATCTGGTCCTTCCCGTCGACGAAAGCTGGCAATTTTGGAGCCGTATGGTCGTTGGTGACTTGTGGCGCATGCTGATTGTTTTGGATACGCGCCAACTCTATTTGGTGCTGACGCTCAGCTTCTCTTTCTTGCCGCTGCTCTTCTCTTTCTTGACGCCGCTCTTCTCTTTCTTCTCGGCGACGCTGCTCTTCTTTTTCTAGACGCTTCTCTTCTAATTCTCGTTCTTCGCGGCGACGCTGCTCTTCCTTTTCTAGACGCTTCTCTTCTAATTCTCTTTC
The DNA here is from genome assembly GCA_036898135.1 of Oncomelania hupensis. Taxonomy (NCBI): domain Eukaryota; kingdom Metazoa; phylum Mollusca; class Gastropoda; order Littorinimorpha; family Pomatiopsidae; genus Oncomelania; species Oncomelania hupensis. The sequence continues at coordinate 73,234 of JBAHVR010000381.1, forward strand.
TTCGCGCCATATTCTCTCTTGAGACTTGACGTACTCCGTCAGCTGTTTGCCTTTTAGATTTAGTTCAACCCCTCTCTGCCAGAAGTCAGCCATCTTGATGCTTCTGGAAAGTTCTTTTCTGGAAAGTTCTTTTTCTAGAAAGTTCTTGACTGTAGAGTTCTTTTTTTTTCTGGAAAGTTCTCGACTGTGCTGTACCTTTCTAGACTGTTATAGAACAGCACGCTTTCTGCAGTAGCGCTGATGCTTGTCACTAGTCGCTTTCGCTGACGCAGGCCCCGCTGTCCTCGTCGTATGCGACGCTGCACCACGCTGGTGTTGATGTACACGCTCCTGTGCTGAAGTAGACGCGACGTCCGCTCGACGCTCGCTGTAACACTGGCGATGTAGCTCCGAGACTGACCCTCGACGTAGTCCTGCGGCAGCCACGTAGTCCCGCTCTGTTGTTCGCTCACGAAGCAACTCTTCGGCGACTACACGCCCTTGCAGTCAACCCGAACCCATCGGTGATGTAGTCCCAGTATGTTGGCCCCTCTCGACGCAACTCGTTGGCGGCTACCCTCGATGACTGCCTCTCGTAACGTTGACTCGCTTGTTGTAGCAGTTGAACCCTTGGCTATGGCGTGAATCGCGGCTTGACCCCCAAAATGTTACACTCAGTTTGATGATGGTGTTTTTCTTTATCAGTATTTGATTCAGCCCCGATGCTGAAGTCCTGATAAGGTGTAACTCAGATTCGTTTATTCACACAGCCCGTCCAAACAGCATACAAGTCACAAAGTCGACGTATGAAGTTTTCCACTTTTATTCAGCACACATCAACAACTGCATACAATTCTCAACTCAACCCAACAACTTTCACAGCAACTATCCAAATCACTATCAACAACTTTACTCTCAACAACAATCTCTCTCAACAATCTCGGCACACGATTAAATAACCTCTCTCTTTTCCGGAAGAATTTCGAACAATGTAGAAATGACGCACTGCCACCAATCGAATAAAAGATCGTCATCACTGGCTTACGTCATACATTATTATTTCTCCTTCTGGAACGACCTCTTGCTTCGACATGTATCGGGAAAATTCTATAGAAAGTAAACACTCAGATCCAGAAACTTCTACAGTAATATCGACCAAAGCAAATTATCAACGTTATACAAAGCCTCTCCTAACAACAATGCAAACTCAAATCAAAGGTAAATAAACTCCATTATTGAATACTTTGCAAAACGAAACGATTAGATCTATCGTGCGCGCTTTAGACACACTTTCGTTCGTTTCAACGTAACATAGTATTATTATTATTATTATTATTATTATTATTATTATTATTATTATTATTATTATTATTATTATTATTATTATGACTTTTCAAAAAGGTAACAAAGAATGGTGATCTGACACAGAAACCAGTAAATACACTGTTCATACTACAATATCATTTCGCGATTGTTACAGAGCATGTCAGTCACACTAGAAGATGGTTTCTTTAAAACAAGCGCTTGGAGGAAGGTGTGACTGATTAGGGACAGGAATGAGGAAGGAGAGGAGATAAGAGAAGAACAAGGAAGAGTAATCCAAATAGCTAGAAAATATAATGGAAAGGAAGAGGAAACTGGGGGTTGGAAGCTGTCAACTGAGGGACTGGCAACCATCAGCAATCAGGATGAGTGGAGAGGAGAAGGGGAGAGAGAGAGAGAGAGAGAGAGAGAGAGAGAGAGAGAGAGAGAGAGAGAGAGTCTGAGATGATTGTGGACAGAAAAATC
>JBAHVR010000382.1:0-50000 GCA_036898135.1 Oncomelania hupensis
TTTGTGCAATATCATGCGAATAAAAAATATTAACACAACCAGCTTGTCACATTGTACTGTACTGTAAGGAGAGGGAGGAGAGAACATCTTGCTATGCAAGTCATTGCAGATTCTCCGTCAGATGTGTCAAGTTTTCAGTTAATCTTAACCAGTTTGGTTCATTTGTTTTTAAATCTGTGTGAATGTAGTGCGTGTATTCATTTGTAGGAAATGATAGGCAAGGATGATAGTTTTGGGGGATGATTTCATGATTGATGTTTTGTACATTGTCCTCTTTGGCATTAAAAGTCAGTGTTATTGTGAAGAGTAATCGGAAGAAAATTGAAGCAGTACATGTGAGAGTGATGTCCAAGTGTGCACAATGGTTTTAGTTTCATGTTGGCGCATTTCTGCTTTCTTGCCTTTTTTTCTACCCTTTTTTTTTTTGTTGTTGGCGTGCTGAACTAGTTTTGTAGTTAACTTTTATCGTGAACTTTCAGCTTTGGGGTGTATTATGTCTTAAATGTCCTTGCAAAACCATTGTTTTTAGTAGTGCATACATTTTTCGGAATAAGAAAGAGAAAGAATAATTTATTTTGTGTGTGGGCATTTGTCTTGTGTTCAGGACATCTTTCCACCTCAGTGTGGAATCTGTGAGAATTAATGCCTCTTTTTGCTCCTTTTTTTTTCATTTGCGCTTTTCCTTTATTTTGTACAAACATTGCTGAACTCAAAAACTTTTTAATAATAAAGACACTAAACCGAGTCAGATGAAGTTCTTTTCTTCTTGTGGTGAATGTATGGGTTTGGGTGAAATGCGATATATATTCCCAACTCAGATCCGTATATCATCAGGTTGTCAGCACATTCCTAAAGGACTTGTATACAGTGCACATCAATTCCACACATGCATATATAGCAATAGTCACTATTGTCAACCTGCCATTGTGAAGAATGAAATCCTCAACATTTGCATTCTATTTATTTATTTATTTATTATTTATTTAATCGTTCTTATATAGCGCTTTTCCAGCTCAAGAGCTGCTCAAGGCGCTGGCCGATACAGGATCTAACTCAAGCCGCCCGATTCGCCCACCCGCAGCCTTTGGGCGCATGGTCTGACGCCCGGACAACTGAGCACAATCCTGGGCAGCCAGGGATGGGGGAGAAGGACCTAGGTGCATGCTGGGTGTTTTCTTGTCACCGGCACTCACCCGTCTAGTACATGAGCGTCAGGATCTTTAAAGTCCGTTATCATGGAATGTATGCGACACAGACTAGACCTCGGTTTATACTCTCATCCGAAGGATTTCTAAAAAATAGCTTACATGGCGCCATCATGAAACAGTTGACTGAGTCAAGCAAAATCTTATTGTTAATATATTAGGTAAATATCCCTGTTGGGGTGCTGGAGTTTTCTGTATTCAACTTTGTGGAAATTTAGTGCTTCAAATTACCAGTTCCTCATTCTCATTTGTTCTTTCCTGTTCCTAATCTGTTCTATCATTCTACTATCTTCTTCGCTAGACCATTCATACCTTTTTTTTTTCTTGAAAACTCTCCCAAAACTCCTCATTTGTGTATGGGGTTTGATGGGTCAGCTTGGGGATATCAGATGCTTTCTGCTAAATGGTCACTAGAGCTTTCTATGGTATTTAGCAATGTAGGCATTTTATATGTATGTTTTTTATTGATATTTTATCATGATGTTTTTAATATTCTATTTTATTTTTGTAAACAGGGGTTCAATAAAATAGAGTACAACCTTTGGTCTCCTGCGTGGGATTCTTTTATTGTAAAGTGACCGGCTGGTGGAGTGTCTTTAGTGTTACCATTAGGGTCGTTTCAGCAGATCTTTAATAAATACGAATCGGGGGCGAGTCCTCTTTCAACCAAGTTGTGGTCCTGATACGGCTCTTTGCAGTCCACTGGACCCTATAAACAATGCCTAACTAACTACATCATGTAAATGAAACTGACTATTACCCAGTCCTAGGTCACATCAAAGTCGTGCGCTGCAGAAATTTCATCATCATCAGCATCCTCTTAGCCACATAGAGGCAATATCATAGTAAGTTAATTGATCTTCCACAGGATTGATCTACTGATCAATAGTATTTTTTGATCTGCATCCACTGTGTGCATACGTGACATTATCTGTCTCATTGCACTCGATTGACAAATACTCAAATTTGTCAAGACATTCTATGACTGATGGCGTGATGCATTGACAAAATACCTAATTAAAGAAGTACTTGACAAGAAGTGATTGATTACAAACAAAAGACTAATTACAAAGAGATTAATTAGATCTAGAATGTAGGTGTAGTTCACCAGCTGTTAGTAATTAAATTTGTGCAAAATAATATTGTTTATGTTTGATTCCTGATCCTGAGCACACCTACACTAGTTAATTATTTAATTAATAAGCGTTGAAGAAGAGCAATACATAAAACAAAAATGTGTATGTGGGAGGCTACTGGATCTTGTCATTTGACAGCTACATCATTATCCCTGTGATTATCAAACTTTATCGAGCTTGAGACTATAATTAAGACAATTGCGACAACACACAAAGTGGGGCCGGGTAGCTCAGTTGGTAAGAGCGTCTTGCTAGTAACCGAAAGGTCGCTGGTTCAAATCCCGGATTGGTCAACGTGTGATCATATTATTTTCCCCTTTACCAACAACTGGCCCGCTGGTGTCAGTATAAATCGGTCCAGTAGTCACCTACATGCGAAAGTGTCGTGTGACTATAATCTACAAACAAACAAACAAACACACAAAACTTACATACTACTAAAGGTCCAACATTTTATTGTCAAAATTAAATGTGAACTCGGTGAACAAACACCAAACGTGAAATATTGAAATATACACAAACAAGTAATGTGCATTGTGGTAAAATATTCACTCATGCGGGCAAACAAATTAAATACATCACTTTCTGTTCTTTCTTTTTTTTTTAAAGCCAACTAGTCAAACAATCATCAGCATTTATCAAATTGTTCAGCATTGTTACAATGTCATTAACAACAATACATTTAAATATACAGAATACTTGAACATTTGTTATCTGGGAAATAAACGGTTTTAAGTTGTAAGTTTCATTTATAATACAACCAATCGATCGTTTAGCAGAGCACTATGCATTACATTGGTACTTAACGTAAATACTGTTGCTGTTAAGAACCTATAAAATAATCATCTGTGTAGAAGCTGTAAATAAAATTTATGCTAATACATGTAGGAAAAAAGCACAAATGTGTGTCGGTTTATAATACACACTGGCCCACTGACAAATTAGACTGACCAAAACTTGAGATTTTTTTAGAAGTAATTCAAGTATGTCCATCCACCCACCCACCCCTTTTCCCTCACCCTTTCCCCTCCCCTCCCCCCCCAAAAAAAATGCATACCTCAATTATTATAATACGTAAGTTAATACAGTAAAAAAAAAAAGAAACAAATAATGAAAATAAGCTAAAATAAAAACAAACAAAAAACAAATAGCTTACATCTGGTTCAACTTTGTAGGATTTAAATGAAGTTACAGTTCAGTAAACTAAACAGACAGTATTAAGTACTTATAATATTTTTATTACTGCTGCAGCAACTTGGACATACTGTCAAATTCTCAGGTAGTTCATATGTCGCGTTACTAGCACTATATTACACACGACATAAGAAGATTTTCTGTCTAAACACACTTGTTGGATAAATACTTTGGGGCAAATGGCCTTTTGTATTTGACCTCCACCTGAGATGCAAACAAACACCAATGAACGTAAATTAAAACTAAAATAAAGTGAAATGCCAAAACGGCACACACCATATTTTAAGTATTTATTTAAGCTGTGTCTATAACCTGAACATCTTGTGATATTCCCTGGTCACTGAACCATAAAAGCTCAACATAAATCATTCAAAATAGTTCATATGCATGTAGATCTTCTTCCTTTACAAAGTTCACAATCAATGACCAAATAACAACAATCGCTAAGTTTTTTTTAGATACCACTGAATGACGCGTTTCTAACTGTCAACATGTCTGATTGCTTAGATCAAGTGAAATATTTTAACTGGAGTGTTATTTTTGTGATGGCAATTATCCCCTCCCCTCTACCCCCCTCCCCCATCAAACATTCCTTGGTGTTGAATGCTAACCTTAATATCAAAACAAAGTTTTCTCTTGCAAAAAATGTCAAGCATGCTGCGTTGATGCAACAGATGTGCACATTTAAATACATGAAAAAACCATGGATGAAATGTTCACAACTTTGCACAATTTAAAAAAAAGCATGTACTTTGCATTTGGTGAATTGAAGTGAACAATGAATCACTTTCTTCAACAATACACATACTCATTATGACAAAAGAAAGCTAAAATCTATACAAGATAATTAAACAATAACTAGAAGGCAAAGCCCATATGACTCACATGCTTCTTAAGGGACTTGCAATATTTAACATGAAAATAAGGGCCCAGGAGAAAAAGAAAAAAACTGGTGTCATTAAAATGCAAAGTAATATGGACTTTGATCTTTCTATGCTCTTGACTTTGAGACTACCTTGACCTTTGGCTCCAAATACACTTACTATAATCAAATAAACTACACCAAAAGTTGTATTATGGCAAAAAATTGTGACCTTGGGAGAGACCTTGACCGTCAGTCACCATGATATTGAGATGACCTTGACCTTTACATGATCTCTCATACTCATGAATGATCAAACAACCCAATGTTGTTGAGTAGTATGTGTTAAATAGAACCATTCCACTGTACGATGACCCATTTTTTGGTATGTTTTTGCAAGGCCTAAAATGACCTTGATCTTCAATATCAACGCAAGATCTGAACACATATGCAAAATCAATCTATCATCTCTAAATACAACAAGTTTGAACTTTATATCTCTCATAGTTTAGGGTCAAGGTCACTTCAAATACCAATACTGACTTTGGACAGCTCCAGTGACCTTGACCTTGGAGGTTGACCAAATGTGCAAAGGATGTTGATATCTATAATGCATCAAAGAATCATAAGTTCAATATTAATAACTTGGGGAAAAAAGGTGAAATTTCTTTTAAAGTTCTCATTTTTTGACTAACAGTTGTTGACCTTGTGACCTTGAAGTAAAGTCATTCATTCACCGATAGTTTATGATGTCCCATGGCTATACACCATCTTACCAAGTTTGGTTGTGATAGTTGAAATAGGTTCTGAGATATTAATCCACTTGCAAGTTTTGCACATCCAGACGGCAGACAGACTGACGAAGGGACTTTTTTTGTTTGTTTATTGTTATACGTGTATTTGGACTATTTAGGGCTCATCTCGCACAGATTTGCAAAAATCTTGATTTTGTTTTGGGGTGGGTGAATGGGGGTGAGGGGAGGATGAAGGGGGGTGGATTGGTGAGTGAGGGAGGTGGGATGAGTACACAGACTCACACTGCTATGCATGCGAGTCAAAATCCCAGGCCTAAGAATTGTTCCATAGGTCTCAGTCGTTTCTCTTAACTCAATCCATGCTGTGACAGATAAACTGTCAGACTTTCTTTACACCCTTCAGAGGTCTAGCATTTACACTCAAATTTCTGAACCCACAAATCTGTGTCTGGATAAATCTATGTGCTGTGACATAAAAAAAAATAATGCTGCAGATGAATGACAGCAAATATACTGACCAAATGACTGAATCTGATTAATTGCTTTTACAATCAAACTTGTATGTTTTACTTTACTACCCACATGTCCATTGATAATTATTGTGTTTGTAAGTGTGAGTGTATTACCTTATTTGTCAAGGACTGTTTGGTATTTTTTATCTCGTTGTTATAGTTGTTTATGATGTGTTCTGTGTGGATGAGTGCACGGCTGCAGTGATGAGTGGGCAAATGTAGTGCGTGAGTGTGTTGTAACTGCGCGAGGCTTTTATGACTGAAATAATAGTGCCTATTCTTTAGTCCGACTTCTTACCTGTAATATTTTTACCTGCAAGAGGCGTTCGCTCAATCAATGCATAGTTAAATTATGTACGGATGATGTGCGTACGGATCCTATGCTTTCTGAACCTCTTATATCAGTCTGTGTCTTATTATTGTTCATTATAACTGTCTTGTTGTGTGGAGCCATAATATAATATAATGTGATGAGACTTGTACAATATTTCCATTCCTGTGGTAATAAAGATGTGTTGAATTGAATGTAGACCAGGCCAGATCCATTTTTGTTCAAAGCAAGTTTCATTCACACAAAAATTCAATGATTGCAAAATTAAAAAACATAAAATCTGTACCACCATCTTCCATAAAACATCAAGCTCAGTACTAATAAAACATGTCACTTTTTCAAATGGTAATGCACTTGGAAACACGTCCAAACAGAAAATGAATTTAAACACAAATGAAGTCAATACATTAAATGCAACTATGCAGTATCTCAGAGGATTACCTACAAAATTTTACTTTCTGTTACAATTGCGTCCATAGATTAGCCCTTCCTACCTCACTCAGAACATTAACTTCTACAAGCTACCTAGAAATCTTCGTTCTTCCTCCGACACCTTCATGCTACAAATACCCCGCTACAAACTCTCCTCTGCAGGCTGTCGAGCTTTCTCAGTGCTTGGTCCTTCAACTTGGAACTCTTTCCTCTCTCTTCGCAGCTCTCAGAACATAGCCACTTAGTCCAACTTGAAAACTCATCTCTTCTTTAAAAATGTCTGATCTTACCTCCCATCACCATCATCATTCCTTCTTTTCTGATTTAGACCACCACCATCACACCGTCCGCCCCCACTCCTTAACTGCTCTCCTCCTCCCCATCCCTCCCTCGTCTTTTACATTTTACTTGTAACTATTCTTGTTCATGTTTTTATTATGTTTTTGCATAATTTATTAGTGTATCGTTTGTTTTTTAACTTCTTTTTGTATGTATTTCGATGTTCACATCAAGTATAAATGCCTGAGAACTGCGCTTTGAACTGATGTCAATGAGAAAAGTGCTATATAAATACCCTTATTATTATTTAAAACCTGTTTTATTCCAACCCTCCACACACATTAAAAAAAATAACCTCCTATTAATGGTTACAAACATTTTAAAACAACAAAATAATATCAATAAATAATAAACCTAAAAGTAAAACACAAGGAAAACATTGCTTTCAGTCTCATCATAATTCATCCTTGGAAGATTTGACTCTACAGGTCCGGATGAAGTTGCAATCATCAATCTGTGCCTTCAAATTCTCACGGACAATTGTATATTGACACATCTCCCCTGAGCAGCCGGGAATGATCTCCGGTTTCTCATTTACCAGCAGCTTCAGGTAGTACTCCGAGGTGATTCCTGAGTCATCTGCCTCTGGGTTGAGGTATTGTTCTTCTGGTTCACACTCAAACAGGATCAGCTGCGCCATGAGGATGAATAAAAATAGTAGGTACACATTTCAACAATAAACAGAGAAAGAAAGACAGCAACTAAACAAACTAACGTTTAGTACTGTAATTTGTTTGTATGACAATGAAACAATGCCTGGCATAAATTCTGTCTCCTCTCTATATTATTATTAAGTTATAAGAATTCCCGCTACGTCAAGAATGACTTTGCAGCAACTACTTCAACTATTTACCTGAAGGTTAGCACCAAACGGCAGAATTTTACTTGTACGGAAGACCCGCTCATTCATCTTGTCGAAGTTGCTTGCTCGCAGAGGCTCAGAATCGTTGAACAATCCAAATGCCGTGAACAGAGGACCCAGAGTTTCTGCATGGCCAAAGGCAAATTGACCAAGGATGTAACTGAAACACATAAAAAAGTGCAATATTTGATTAAAATAATTTATATTGATTATTCCAAAAATTGCATTAGACCTGAGAACCATGAAGCTTAATTTTTATTGTGTGTTCGCTTCAAGTTCAAAACGTGATTGGAAAGCAGATCAACTGACACTGTGTGACAGTGGGTCTATTAGTTACTGGGCTCTGCACAATGGAATGCGATTACCCACTCATCTTTGTCTGCGGGGATCTGCTAGTGTAATCACCCTGTGACTAATCTTAATACATTTATATGTTTAGCCCGGTCTGTGTGCGGATAGGGTTATAGAGATAGGGAGAAAATGGTAAAAGCATCACTGACACACTAGCTCTTACACGGCTATGAAACATAGGTAGTACAGCCACTTGTTAACAGTAAATATCACACAATTATCTCCTCTACTCTATACATAATTCTCTACACACTCTATTAACTTAAATGTCCAAATTCACTTCGAATAGTTCGTTCCTTGATGGGTCAATCTGTTCTTCATATTTGCTACTGTCTCCTCATTGGGCTATTAGTTCTGGTTGGTCTAATGTTTGTTTTCAGGAGAGTGGACTACCGAACAGTCCTTCTAGATCAGTGTGTGTGCAATTCTTCTTGTGCACTTAGCTGATTTGTTGAGGTGAGGTGATGGTGTCTCCTCCTTGGTTGTTGACTATTGGGCTATCGTAGCTCAGTGCTAGATGCTCCACTGCAGGCCGAATGTCAGGGTTGACTCTTAGTGGTCTATTCCTGCATTGGACCAACTAGCCTGCTCGTCTGCAAACCAATAAGACGAGTTTCTGCAATGCCTTGTTTAAAATGGGTGTGCAGAGCGTCTCACTGATGGCAGAAACAGCCCTCAGTTGAGATCGCTTCACTTATACAATACAAGGGACGATCATTCTTCTAAATCCGTGGTCCACTGGAATCTCCAACATAATTCCTATCTATACCTATACATACATCATGGCTAAACTAAACACATGGAGAAGTAATTAACAATTTACACATTCTCCGGTACAGCCACTGTTCTGCAATAATACACATAGGAGAAACAACAGTGGGTCCGTAGGGGATACCTCATGGTTTCGAAACCGGTCGCGTGTCAGCCACGTGGTCAAGCAAAGTGTGACTAACACTCACAATGCTAAAACATGGCAAGACTTCGCAAACATAATACAACAATAATATCAATAATTCGCAATGAAACAAAAGATCGATCATTTACCTTTTTGACAATGTCAGGCTGTGGCTATACTGCGATAAATGACTTTCATCCGTCACCTGCTTAGTCTTCAGAAAGAGAGATCTTTCAGTGCGTAGCTCCTTCTCCTGTGAGGTTCAGACAAAGAATGACTACCTAGCCTTGCAGGCAGCTAAAGCCCGCGAAAATCTCGTCCGATACCTGTGGCAAACTCTAGCGGGGGTGGCTATACGTCAGCAGTATGAGGTCACTGCCTACCTATGCTTAGCACACAACTGACTTGTGTCGTCTGCTATGCAGCTACTTTCATTTACAAAGGCTACGACAGGCTGAACTATTTAAGGCGTGAAGCTGTAGTGCAGGGTCTAAATAGCCTATTGTGACACACTGTCTTTACAAAAAACCAATTATTCCAAAATTAACATTAGTCCACAAACATAAAATGCTAAGCTTAATCTTGAATGTGCTCTTTGGTACAGCAATCTAAATATTATATTCATATTATACAAAATAACTGTTTATTCAAACTAAAAGGGAAGAAAAAGAAGAAACATATTTTATTGGAAAAATATAGCTAAGCAATGTGTCATGACCATGACCGGGAGAGTGGGGAAGGGGAGTTTGGGGATGGAAAGGGGGAATGGTAAGTAAGATGATAGATCTGATTGATTTGTAAAGCAACTCAATGCAAAATCAATACAAATCGTAATCAATGTCACAACATCTGGCCTCTGTTCCTGTCCAGGGCAGTAATTGACTTTGCACTAGACAGAAAGAAAGATAAGTAAAGATGAGTAAAAGAAAGATAAAAAAAAAAAAAGATGTTAGTCATTCAAATGTATTTCCAGACACCCACACACATACCTACACAAATTTATGTTGTGAGATAATAAAGTTTTCTGAAAAAATAAGCATAAATATTCAAAAGTGTTAATTTTTGTGTGCTGATGACGTTGTGACTTCTAAGATATTAAGCCTCTTGCAAGTTTTGCACAGGCGGGCGGAGGACAGCGGACAGTACTTCTTTTTTTTTTTTTTTTTTAATGCCATTTTTGGACTATTTAGGAATTATCTTGCACAGATTTGCAAATTTCTGGAGAAAAAAAACCTGGGGTGTGAGTACACAGACTCACATTGCTATGCGTGCAATTTAAAAAAAAAAATAAATAAATAAAAATAAAAAAGGACAAATTTTACCCATCATCATCATCTGACCCATCCATTGTCTCAATGGCATCAATTGCGTCATCCATAGTGTAGAACATGTCAGAGACAAGAGGGCAGGCTTGTCTCCATGTGATATCATAGCCTGCACCATTCTTGTAGTAATGCTGCAAATAAATTTTTACATGTACATTTACAGACAACAGCCAGAAAATATTAAACAAAATTGTTTTAAGAAGACTAAGAAAATTATTATGCAGTCTTCTAATCATTAAATAGTAAACTTATCTGTTCTGAACTCTTGCTTGGAAACAAAATTGCGAAAACAAGACGATACACCAATTCACTTTAATGATTCTGTCTACAACAGATCCCATGGTTCTTAATGTACTGGCCTTTTAACCAAACCCAATCTGCAATGAATCTAAGGAGTGGGCTCACTTCCATTTTACCATTCTAAGGAATTTTTAAAACTCTTTGTTAAGTGTTTTAAGGAGTAGGACAGAAAATATGGACAAAAGCGTAGGCGCACACTTTTTCACTAGTCAACACACACACACACGTCAAGCATACATTCAAACCAATGACTCATGCACACACATCAAACTATGATGTCACTTCCTAAGCATAGCGCGACAAATTAGGTTTGTGATTGGTTGATAGTGCAGAAGGTAAACCAATTTATAGAGCGAAAGGTAAACCAATGAACATCGAGCTAACTAACTTTTCAGTCACAGGTCCGTGCTAATTTTAGATCTTTACAATTCTTCCAGAAACAGTAAACACTCTTGTAAGAAGCAGCTGTTTGTCAGACACTCGCCCAGAAAAAGACTTTTCGCCTCGCTTCACGTCGCATTCACGATCTTCTTATGCCTGTTTTCAGTACCATTTATAACATTTAAGACATACTTCTCACAGCTGATTTGACGTGATTTTGAGGGTCCAAGGCGTGATTATGCCCGATCTCGATGTAATGGGAAGCCCTGCTGAGTACACATCATGAGGACAACGAAAAGCTTGCAAATGGTGGCTCTTTGTAATAGATTAAGGAATACTAATAGATTATCATTTACATCATACCTTCAGATCTCCAAGATATTCTAAAATCTTCATGTCTTCATCATCAAACAGCTCACACCAAGGGGATGATCCAAATATTGCAGCTTCATAACCACACATCAGGTAAATTGTCCTGATATCTCCTGAAAAAAAAAAAGACTATTTCTTTATAATTTTCCCTGCTTTTAAAGGCAAATTAAAAAACCCAGGTAGGAATAAAGAAGGGGGGGGGGTGAGAAAGAGAGAGAGGGAGAGAGAGAGAGATTAATAAAATATTTATTAAAATTACTGAAAACTAAAAAAATGCACTATGAGTTTTTTTGTTTTTTTTTAATCACTAGTACATGAGTATGTATGTTAAACATGTTTGGGTGTATGCAGAGTCCCAAAGGTCTGCCTGAATTTGTTTCATAGAAATTTATCATAGTATATAATATATTTACCATTAGGCAAAAATAAAAAATTCTGTTTACGGTAACATATAAAAAAATAAAGGGTTCGGAGGTCAGCTTTTGATTAAAAAAAATTTTAAAAACTTTTTTCCATCTTGGGTGCAATTTTTTTTTTTTTATGATTTCAATTTTTTCCAGACAATCCTAAAAAAAGTTTAGGGTCTGGCCAAAAAATTAGGGTCGGTCGGGATACCGTAAACAGACCCATTTTGTCTGTTCCTAGATTCTGCACCAGACCTAGCTGGATTTTATTTTGGCACTGTGCCTGCCAGAAATCAAATAAAAAATGCAGACTTCTGGTATAGCCACATGCACCCAGGGCTAAAGTCAATTGAGTTGTTCATGAACACATGACATAACAAGACTACTGCCGTTACTGGAACATCAATAGTTCATGTTGACAAAAATCAATCAAAACCAAAGTCAAACAGCCTGACATTATTATTAACAGCAATACCTGTTCCTGCCATACAAGGGGAAGACAAATTTATGTAACCTTATTTATAAACCTTATAACTGATAACTGATTTAATGTATTCATTGTATACAAAGGAAAACAGGTAACACTTACCACCAGACAGCGTATCCTCGAAAACACCAAGTTTTGTAGTTACTTTATTTTTTATGTTTGTAACCAAATCACCAGATTGGAAATCATAGTATTCTTTCATTGCAGTCTTATTTTCCCCTACTGATCGTACATACTTTTCACAAAGTTCATGAAATCTTAGGAGCTTGTCTATTATTTCCGGCTCATATTCATCGTCTTCTTCTTCCACTTCTTCTTGAAGTACATGAACGAATCCTTCATAAAATGATTGTGCACTGTCTCTGGTTCTTTCCTTGCTTGAAATAATGTACCTAAAGCTGTCGATGTCTTCTTCTGCAAATAAGGAGAACAGCCTCTGAGCAGTCCTCCTTCCCAATCCCTCAAGCTCTTCCTCTCCAAGACTTGCAAGAGATTTTCGATCATTATCTGGGAAAGGATTTTTCCACTCCTCAAGAGAAGGAAACGATTTTATCCCCTCAGGCTGTAGCCTTTCATATATTTCACTTATTTTGTGTACATCTTCTTGTCCTGGATACCGCGTCCCATGGCGAGCAACGATGCTTGTATGAACAGCGGAGCACATCAAACCATCCACTTTCTCGTTGAACCATTTATCTTCTAAACCGGTTTCATCTGGGGGATGCATCCATTCATAAGGCGTTTTTGATGAAAAGTATTTGAATGCCGATGTAGGTTTCCCAGTAACCAGAAAAATAACGGCTACTTTCATCACCAAGGAATCGAGTCGTCTGCTTGCTGCCATTTTGGATGTTCCCGCAGTAAAGAAATGAATGCACTCAAGTGAAAATCTAACTTCTTTATTCTGTAACATAAAAATGCAAATATATGTAAGCATTACGAAAATGTATAAGTTATATATAATTTAGTAATTGAATTATAAAATACTTCATTGTTTCTACATAAATCTTTCTAAATGTTACTGCAGTGCATCATTTTGTAGACGTACCAACAGAAACTACTTGGTGCCAGAAAAAGGCCGGCCACACCTCTTTCTTCTGGGGACTCCACCAGCAAAGGCTAATAGGTGCACATCGAACCTTTTCTAGAAATGGCAGAAGAAAGTTCCAATACTGCAGAAAAAGGGGCAACCAACCCGCATGTAAGTAAATATGTCTTGTTTTTGACATAAATATTATGTGATGTCCTGATTTTTTGCCGACTCCAGAAGGCATGCACCACTGCACTACAGTTTGAGTTCATGGCTAGTGTCGAAAGTAATTTGAGTATGATACACCCGTACTAAAGTGCGATTCCTAACCACCAAAAAAAAAAAAAATAAAATAAAATAAATAAATAAATAAAAAATTTTACAAATAAAAATAATAATTTTAAAAAATAATAAAATTAACATGATAAACCTATATTTACGTATAGGCCTATTTTAATTTTATTTTATTATGTTTTTTTACAACGTTTAAAATCAGTTTAGTTTATGTTTAATTTAGTTTAGTTGAGAGGGACTTGTATAAGCTTCGCGGCTTTTTAAATGTTCCTTTTATTTAGGGCATTTTTACTTGTCCCGTTCCATTTGCGGTTGTTTGGGGAATACTAAAGATAGCATGCTAATTAGTCATCATACTCAAATTTTGATTTCTGTATGAAAATGACCTTTTCCAGAAGATTTTTAAAGGTGTTCAGGTTGTTAGCTCTTTTAGTATCAACTGACAATTTATTCCATATGGGCGCAACCAAAGAGCGTATTATAGAAAGAGAGGGAACTTGGAACAGAACCGCGAGACGGAAGATATGAGTTACGCTCCCTTGTCGACATGCTAAAAATGGCTCGTGGCAGAAAGACAAAAGGCGACCGAGTAAAACAGGGCGGTGACTTTTGCACAGCCATCATTTGCCGTAATGCCAGATGCAAGAAAATTGTGATGGCAAGTTCTTTTTCAAGTTTCCAAGAGACAAAGAAAGGTAAATTGCAATCGAAAAACTTCTTTTTTGTGTGTTTATATGGGCCTAAACCAAGACCGCTGCAGTGTTGTTAAAACAATCGGGGAGAGGCTTCAGTGATTGCTTAAACAAAAACTGTTTGCTTGCTGACAGTTTACGTTCAAAAGGTCGCTCACTGTTTACATTGTTTCTAGGTTGTTTGATTATTATATTTGTGCTTACATTTCAAACGTAGATGTTGTCAGATTGGCAGTTTGGCTTCGTCAAACTGCTTATGTTAACAAGTTAAATTAGACTAAGTCTGTTTTCTCCTCGTGATCAAATACTGTGCAAGATAACCCCCTTACCTAGGCACAAAAATGGTCCTTGATCTGTTGTAATCACTTTTCTTTTGAGTGTAAACGGGAAAAAAAAATGTAATGTAGAAACTCCGTCCTTGTTCTGATCTGTGAATTTCTGATTAGATCCATATTGCGTGGAATGTTGTAGTCTAGGTTCTGATTGTTCTGTCTGATTAATTAATTATTTTCCATGAAGTGACTGATGTTATTAAGCCAGTGATGTGGGAGGTGAGAGGGTTGGGGGGGGTAGGGGGACACCTGATATAAATTAAATTCACACTATTAGTGAAACATTTTGTTATTGTGCTTTATTTGTGATTAATTGATTGAATGACAGAGCTCTCTTCCCCCAACCCCCCCCCCCCCCTCTCTCTCTCTCTCTCTCTCTCTCACGATTACGGATTTACACAGTTTCGGATAAATGAAACAGTCTGTCATGCATATTTTAATTTTAAAATATCTGTCGTTGATTAAAAAATAATAAATTCCAGGGCAGAAAACAAACCTATGACATACACACATAAGCAGCATAAAAGCACCTAATAAATGTCAATAAGTAAACATAAACAACAACAACAACAACAACAAAAAAGACAGCAATAGCGGAATGTTAATAATAATGATGGTTAAAAGTTTGGTTTTTGCAAACGTTGCTATAAAAATGTTCTTTTGCAATGGCATAGGCTCAATAAGTTACCACGCACAGATCATTCATATAGCAGATGATGAAATATAGCCAGCCAGAGCAAAGGGAAATAATCCGTGAGAGCGTCTCGCATTTTTGTATAGGACATAATGGAAGTTCTCCCTCTTTCCGTAATAAGCTCTTTGGCGCAACTCTGTAGGAGAATGAGTATTTTCTTTTATTTGTGCGGCAATGTCTTATACTTGTAAGAATATTGTCCTGTGAATTTCTTGTTCTACAGTTAGTATTCAACTAAAACAATGTGTTAACATCAGTGTTGTCAATCCCATTAAAAATCTTGTAAGTTTGGATCAGGCCCCCTCTCAATCTTCTAAATTTCAGAGAGGGCAAATCCAAAACTCTCAATCTCTCTGAATATGGTAATTGTCTCAGTGATTTAATCATCCGAGTCGCTCTTCTTTGTACTCTCTCCAAGGCAGACGACTGCTTCTTTAGATACGGAAACCAGATCGCATTTGTATTCAAGATGTGGCCTTACATGCGATTTATACAAGCGGGTTAAGGTATCACTATCCAAGTAAGTACAAGATTGGCGTATGATACCGAGCATTTTATTAGCCTTGAAAATTACATTGTTTATGTGTTTATCAAAGTTTAGGTTCGTATCAAAAGTAACCCCTGTCGCGAACTGGCTAGTATTAACTCTGCTTGTTGACTATTTTGCATTGTGTAGTCTTTGTAATAGTAGAGAGTCAGTCTATTACACAGCAGCAATTAAATTACAGCACACTGCGAGCCTGAGCCACACACACAGCGCAGTGACGTCAGCACTTGAGTTTTGAATCGGACCGTTGGAACCAATGGGAGAGCTTAGGCAAAGTGGTTGGAGCCAGTTTGACTGGGTCCAAACCACGCACAGTTTTGGTCAGTTGGGAGGAATACACCGAAGTGTGAACAGCTAGATAGCTAGAGAAATCTCTACACACTTAGACCAGGAAGCAGGACTTAGAAGCATAGAATTCTATCAAGTCACAACGGGCCTGAACTTGTCAAACAGGTAAATGAACACCCTTCTGTTTCATCGTGATATATTTATATTATTGTTGAAATTATGTTTGTGGAATTTGCTATGCATAAATGTGAATTATTAATCCGAATTTGCGTGACCATGTGGAAGAGCCGACCACGAGGCGAAACACGACCGGTTACGCCGCCATGTTGTATCCCGTACGGAACCACTGTTGTTTAACTTATATGTATGTTTGCAGACCAGTGGCTGTACCACTGAATGTTTATATTATTATTAATTCTGTATGTGTATAGTTAGACACGATTGATATTTATGTATGTATAGGAATTTAGAGTGAGATTCCAGTGGAACCCGGAAGTAGCAGAATGTTCGTCGCTTATGTATAGAGATGTGGAGCTATCACTGAGGGCTACTTGGCTTTCAGTGAGACGCTCTGCACAAACCGATTATTCAGGGTTGTGCAGAATTTCGTCTCTTATATTCCAGACGAGCAGGCGAGCTATCCCGAGCTATCCCGAGCTATCCTGGGCGCACCACTCCACAGAAACGACTAGTTGGCGGAGTATCCTCTACCGCACAAGACGGAAAGAGCGACCCGGAAAACTCCCTGTCAGACCCCACAGCGTGGCAAGGGAACCCAACTACACAACGACACAGGTGGACCAGAAGCTACCTCACAGAAGGACGTCGAACCCCCACTCATGAGTTAAGTGCATAACACGAAGGTGCACTTAAACTGATTATAACAGGACCACAGTAGTCCAACTCTTCAGAAACTGTAAAACGGACCACAGTAGTCCAAATCTACATGAATTCGAATAGAAAGTGCCCGAGGAAGATATAACAGCTGCCTAGACTATCAGCGATCGAACTATTAGCAGTGACTGAGACATTTTAAGTTAGATTAGTACTTAGAGAATCTTGTATAGAGTAGAAGAAATAAATGTGTGATTTTAACTGTTATCCAGTGGCTGGACTACTTATGATTCATAGCCGTGTGGAAGCTAGTGTGACAGTATTCTTTTACCATTTTTCTATCTATTTCTGTACCCCAACCTTAACACGGAACGAGCTAAACAAATAAATTTATTAAAGTAATTCATAGGGTGACTTACTAGCAGTTCCCACCGAATATACGTGAGGGTCCATAATTCCATTGTGCAGAGCCCATAAACCCCACGTGACAACCCCCAAATCTTTTTCTTCACTATTATGGTCAATCGTCACTTTGTCGTCACCTGTCGTCATCAAATAGTCATATCCAGGATTTTTCTTACCCATATGGAGTACCTTACATTTTGATGCATTAAAATGCAATTGCCAGGTATCTGAACAAATCAGAAGACTATCTATGTCTGTTTGTAATTTATCGCACTTAGATGTCACATTATATATTTTAGTGTCATCTGCAAAAATGCTACAATTACTAGATACTTTGTCAGGTAAGTAGTTTCTAAAAATTGTAAAAAGAATGGGACCCAAAATACTGCCTTGTGGTATACCACTCAGAACTGGTTTGTCACCTGAGAAATAATTTCCAATTTGACACGCTGGGTTCTTCCTTCCAGAAAGCATTTGATCCATTGTAGTACGTGTCCAGTGATCCAATAAGATTTTAGTTTAACTAAAAGTCTTGCATGAGATACTGAGTCAGATGCCTTGCGAAAGTCCAAGTAAAGACCATCAAAACTCTTTCCACTGTCAACCATTTTCGTAAAGTCTTCCATTACCTGCAAGAGTTGCGTCAACCATGACCTACCTTTACGAAAACCATGCTGGCATTCCGTGTACAGAGAGCAAAGAGTCATATGGTTAACGATAGCATCTCTGACAAATGATTCAAGCACTTTACATAGGATACAAGTTAAACTGACAGGTCTATAGTTTCCTGCATCACTTCTAGTACTGCCTTTTTTTAAAATAAGGCTGTGGGTGACATTGGCTCTTCTCCAGTCCAATGGTACAACTCCCTCCTTTAAGGACTTATTAAAAAGTTGGCAAAGTGGTACTGATAACTCTTTACTTGCTTCTTTTAAGACTCAGAACATTAGTCTTATTGGTAAAAATACATGACTGTGTATTTCAACTATATTGAATGTTTTAGTATTAATAAAATAATAATACTCGATGCTATATATGCGCCTTATTCCTAAAGCAGACTAAAAAAGCGGTGATCTGTAACCAACAATCATGCTCACTTGTTACTCCTACATAAACAACTCCAATATAAACAACAAGCACACATTCATCACTCAAACATGGTGTAAACTAAGGCAACAAAAGGAAATCAAATTTTTATTTGTGAAAATTTAGATTGACTGCATCCATGTACTGTTATTATTACTACTACTACTACTACTACTACTACTACTACTACTACTATTACTACTACTACTACTACTACTACTACTACTACTACTATTATCATCATCATGATTATATGCTTGTTCTGAACAATTTAAACTTTCAACTTAAGCCTAGTTCTCATCTTACTACATAGCTGGCTCTCCCCATACTACTAACATAATGATATTTTAAATTAACCTAAATGGATGCATACACTTTGCATTGAGTATGTGATCCCTGATGATTAAAGGTCACGTTTTGTCAAAATTGCCTTAAGTGACCTTTGCACAAAAGTGTTGAAAGAAGAGGCATGGCAAGGCCTACAAATACAAGCTATCTTCAGTACTACTACTATCAGTCCCCTATTCGCTATTGTGACGTGGGACTTTAATTTATCTAAACGAAACGAAAATACTACTACTATAACTATACTAATATTAACTTCTTTGCTTGTATGGAATTGATCCTTAACTTGTTTTGTTGTTAAATAATGCATATGTGTGCAGAAATGTATTGTTGTTACTTGTGAGTTAGGAGTCTGCATTAGGTTTTGTTATTATTTTTCTGCTTCATTTATGATTTATGTGCATCACATTCACCCTTTGAGTTTGACTTCCATGTAGATGGTAGAATTTTACTTTATTCATCTTGTTAGAGACATGGCTGTGCAACTGGTAACAGCCGGTTTTAGCTTGAATGCTGAGACTGTAAATCATTTTCAGGTTAGACCTGTCAGGCTTCCTGATTTGTCTGACTTCCTGATTTGTCTGACACCTTTGAGACATGAATCATTTTTTTGTTCCCCCCTCCACCCCCCTTTAAAAAAAATCCCTTTATGACTTAAAATATGAATTTTTCTTCTACCACGCACATGGACTTGCCAGCTTTAAGAGCTGCTCTAGGTTCGTCAACATTCAGCATGCACACACAAGTTTGCTGAAATCAGGATCGAAACCCCTTGCTCATGAAACATGTACATGTATATAAGGTTTGCACCACAAACCACTAAGGCACCCTACCTTTGTAAGCTCACTGTATTATAATATATAACTAATTGGCTTTAGGGCCTAATGCTATCGGTATCCTATCCTATCATAACCCGTAATTCAAAGGTCGTTGGGGCAACACAGATGATCGTTTAACCAGCAAAACTCCATCTTTGTCCTCGGCAACCATCATCGCTTCACTCAGTATCAAGCCAGTCCATTCTCGAATGATGTTCTCCCACCTCTTTTTCTGTCTCTCTCTTCTTCAGCCTTCTTGCACTGTGCCTTGCAGGATGGTCTTTGCAAGGCATGATGCTCTGGTGATGTGGCCATACCATCGGAGTTTCAGTTTCTTCACCACTGTGAGCATGTCATTCTGTTGTCCAATGGCTTGTGTGGACTGCGTTGTTGGTGATGTGCTGGGTATAGGAAATGCTCAGAAGTCTTCTGTAGCAACTCAACTCCATGCTTTGTATTCTTCGTTGTAGATCTGCTGTGAGGGTCCATGTTTCGCAAGCGTTTAGGAAGATGGAGATGACAAGGGAGTGTAGCAGCCTTACCCCTAAGTTATAAAATAGCGAGTTTACGAACTGAAAGGTCATGATGTATCTAGGTACTTTCTTGGCAGTGTAGCAGCTGTTATTTATTTCGTAATGAACTGTTTTGGGAAGTGTAGTATACAGATAATTTGTTAATAATAATAATAATAATAATAATAATAATAATAATAATAATAATAATAATAATAATAATAATAATAATAATAATAATAATAATTACCAACTTAGCAAGATCCGCACCAGCAAATAACATTGTCATAGGAATCTGGAATGCACCAGTGCTCATTTTGGGAGCTTGTGAAGTAGATGTCAACACCATGACTACCACCTTCAACTTAGCTGTGACAGATGCCACCACAGAGATCCTTGGAAAGCAACGGCCAAATAAGAAGCTGTGGATCACACCTGAACTTTTGGACCTGTGTGATAAACGAAGAGAGATGAAAAAGAAAAAGAACACCTCACAGGGAGCTGGTGCTTACCGAAAAATCAACAATGACATCCGAAAAGGCATGTACACAGCAAAGGAGAACTGGATAAAAGATCAATGCCAGGAAATAGAAAACAGTCTGAACAAGAACAACAGCAAGAAGGCCTACCAGACTGTGAATCAGCTGACAACAGCCCAAGATCTCCATGATCCAAAGCATGTCTGGCATATGCCTTACAGAAGAACAAGAAGTCTTGGACAGATGAACAGAGTACTGCTCTGACCTTTACAACCACACACCAAACGGAGACCCATCAGTTCTAGCATGTCCCGAGAACAGAGAAGAAGAAGAAATCCTCCCAAATTTCCGAGAAGTTGAGGCAGCAGTGCAATCGCTGATGAAGGGGAAGTCAGCGGGAGTGGACAACATACCCGCGGAACTGCTTCAAGCAGGAGGAGAAGAGATGATTGACGCACTCACCATTATCTTTAACAACTAATTATCTAACAAGATCTGGCAGAGTGGGGAGTGGCCTACATCATGGACCCAGTCGCTTGTCATCACTCTTCCCAAAAAATGTAACTTTCACGAATGTGAAAATTACCGCACCATCAGCCTCATCAGCCATCCCAGCAAGGTCATCCTGAAAATAATACTCAACAGGTTGAAACCCCAAGCTGAACAAATCATAGCTGAAGAGCAAGCAGGATTCAGGGCAGGGCGAAGTACCACTGAACAGATTTTCAACCTCAGAATAATCTGCAAGAAATACCCACAGCACCAACAACATCTATATCATGTGTTCGTAGACTTCAAAGGGTTGCTGAGGACAGGGAAAGATGGAGTTCGCTGGTTAAACGATCATCTGTGGTGCCCCTACAACCTCCGAGTTACGGAATATTATTATTATTATTATTATTATTATTATTATTATTATTATTAGTAGTAGTAGTAGTAGTAGTAGTAGTAGTAGTAGTAGTAGTAGTAGTAGTAGTAGTAGTAGTAGTAGTAGTAGTAGTATAACTATTACTATTATTATTATTATTCCTATCCTATCCTATCCCAAAACTTGGAGGTCATAGGGGCACCACAGATGATCGTTTAACCAGCGTACTACATCTTTCCCTGTCCTCAGCAACCCTGATTGTTACACTCAGTGTCAAACCAGTCCATTCTCGAATGTTCTCCTCCCACCTCTTTTTTGTTCTCCCTCTTCTTCTACATCCTTGCACTGTGCCTTGCAGGATGGTCTTTGCAAGACCTGATGATCTGGTGACGTTGCCATACCAACGCAGTTTCTGTTTTTTCACCACTGTGAGCAGGTCATCGTGTTGTCCAATGGCTTGTGTGATTGTCTGTTGGACTTGGTCGTTGGTGATGTGCTGGGTATAGGAAATGGCCAGAAGTCTTCTGTAGCACCTCATCTCCATGCTTTGTATTCTTTGTTGAAGATCTGCTGTGAGGGTCCATGTTTCGCAAGCATATAGGAAGGTGGAGATGACAAGGGAGTACAGCAGTCTTACCTTGGAATGTAGACTGATGGTCCGTTCTTTCCAAATTGGCTTCAACCTTGCCAGGGCAGCAGTTGCCTGTGCCTGGAGAGGACTTCCTGTCAGGACCCATTGTCTGATACAATGGCTCCTAAATATTTGAAGCTATGCACTATGTTGAGGGATTGGCCTTGGACTTTGATGTCCGTGTTGATGCCATTGGTGTTGTTGGTCATCATTTTGGTCTTCTCTGCACTTATTTCCATTCCATAGGGTTTGGAGGTGGTGTCAAGCCTCTGTACCAGCTGTTCAAGTTCTTGTTCCTATCCAGCCAATCCATCAATGTCGTCCGCAAAACGAAGGTTGGAGATTGCTCTTCCCCCTATGCTGACTGTGCCTTCGTGATCTTCAAGGGCCTCTGACATGATGCGCTCTAGGAAGATGTTGGAGAGTGTTGGAGAGAGTAGGTATCACTGAGGGACACCGATTGTTGTTTTGAACCTGTTTCCGATGGCGCTGTTGTGGAGGACAGCACTGGTAGATGAGGCTGATGGTGCAGTAATTTTCACATTCCTGAAGATTTCCTGGTTTGGGAAGAGTGATGACAAGCGACTGGGTCCTTGGTGTAGGCCACTCCCCACTCTGCCAGATCTTGTTAGATGATTAGTGCTAAGTCATAATGGGTGGAAGTGCTTCAAATTAAAGCATTCATTATTTAGAATAGAATGGAGAGAAAAGTAAAAGATTCAGACAGAACATTAATTTTTCACCTTGTGTAAGAGTTCATCGGGTAAGGCTGCAGATGGTAGCTTATTATTAAATATTGTTCAGAACAAATACATTATTTGATGGGAGTTGCAAATAAATGATATAATAATAATAATAATAATAATAATAATAATAATAATAATAATAATAATAATAATAATAATAATAATAATTAATAATAGTACACTTACGTCTTTGCTGACTCCACTGACGCATCTCATTGACAACGTGGACCCTTCTGTCAACGTGGACAAACTTAATTAAGGAAGATTATGGGAGAATATTATTGATTACATCACTCATCAGTCATTAACCACACCTTTGCCACACAAAAAAAAATGCTATCTGCTCTTTTTCAGTATTTGATTTTTTATTTTTAAAAATGTCGCCACGTTGGCCATATTAAGTTGTGAAGTTGTCGCTTAAGGCGTCATTATTGGCGTGATTGATTTACTAGAATCTTTAGCCAAGTTTATTTAGTACAGATTCAGAACAGGAAATCTTGTATTATACTGATCTCAAAACAATCGAAGTAAAGATATATCAGAGCCATTTGACCAGGTTAAAATAACTTTAGAGAAAATAAATATTACAAAACACGATCGTGTGCTTTCGATAGACATCCGCCCTGCTTTTGTTTGTGTTTTTTTGTGCTTCCCCCACCCCTCCCCCTCTCATCCTCTCTTCCCCTCCCCCCTCCTGCTTTACCAAAACTGAGAGCATAGCAAAGACAATCCTTACCGTTGTGAGCATGTATACATTTATCAAATAGGTTTTGTTTTTATGTGTAAAGCTTCCTACGAAGATGCCTGGATGTAAACCCTCCCAATCTTGCTATCTTTGTATGTAGTAGTTCAATGTATGGCTTTGCATTTTTAGATTTGATTTTGAACATGCATTATGATGTAAAGCAAACAACAAAGTCTTACATCTTAAAACTGATTTTATGACTATATTAAAAATAACGTAATGACTACGTTTGCATTGATGCTAGACGATTCATCTATAAATTTCACATTTTAGTGATAGGCCTACATCGTCACATATACTTCAAGCATAGGACGTCACGTAAAACGATTTATTACTTGGTCGATTGGTATGACGATGAGGAACTGAAGCACGCGCGCTATGGGTCAGTATGGATTGGTGAGTACCGCGTGTATGCTATTATTGTACTACGTCAACAGAGAATATAAATAGACCAGTTCGAACCTGGCCACCGCGTCACACCTGGGACCCAAACACTATTGATTTGTGTTCAGTATACTACATGTTGGTGATCATAAGGTAGATAGATGGTGTTGATGTTAAAGGTGATGGTAACAATTATGAATAAATAAAAGAATGAATACAAAAACGCATGAAAGAACGAAAAAAAAGAAAAAAAAGGAAGGAATACATTGTGTGCCAGTATAATGAGTGTGTGGGGGTGGGAGGGGGGTGAGGGGGTGGGGGTATTATCAGTTCTCTGCGTTTCTGCAAGCTCACATTTCTATTTTATCTTTCCCTACATCTCTATCTCTTCCTTCCCCCTCCCCCACCACCCCTCCTCTCTCTTTCTCTCTCTCCCTCTCTCTCCTTCCCTCACTCAAATCTCCCACCCCCTCTGCAAAAGGACACATTTTAATTGATTGACTGACCGACTGATGTCTTATGCCCCCCTAAAGCCAAGTTATTATCATCATCGTAATGTATGCACGCCCATTTTGATAGCTGTCTTCGTTTTAGAGAGGTGTTTTAACGAGAAACAAACTTCTTTTACCTACCCTCAATGTAGTTATTGTAGATAAAGCGCTGGATTGTAAGTAAAACGCTAGACTGAGATGCGTGGTGGGGTAGTCTCAATATAATAGCAATTGCGATATTAATGCAAAGGTAAAGGTATTCACATAACGTTATGGTCGTACAGGATCTAGGAGAGAGGCGTTTTGAGACTTTCTCAGAGTGAGATAATAAGGTTTTCTTGTCCGTATCTTGTATCATATAGTGCCTTTTATCAGGGGCAGCTTAATTGACAGGAGGTGTATGTTTGGATGGGGTTGGGAGGAGAGCTGGTAACGTTGAAGGTGTGGGTGCTTAGATATTGCGCCAGGATCATGCCTGTGAGATGGAGTTGTGCGCTGTGCAAGTGGACATTGGATTGTGAGAGAGGAGATAGGGGTATGGTAATTGCGGAGAAGGCGTGATTTAATTCATTTAATCTGTGAACAGGTATGGGGAGAGGAGGGTGATGAAGAGGAAGTGGTTTTCTAATTGTTAAATTGTTGGCCGAGTATTAAGTCGAACTGTAACACGTTTTACACATGATAACGGGGAGCAGGGTTAGCAATGATAATGATGCAGGAGCTAGTAAAGCGTTTATTTGAATGTGTACATAAGGGCGGGGAAGGGGCGGAGAGGGTTTGTATGACTATATATATAACGAAGTAACGATCCCCGCTTTATAGCGAGTACACACACCTGCTGTCAAAGCCAGTTGGACGTCAACGCCGGGAGCCGGCCACTGATCCTCTTTGCAGTGTCCAACCCGCCAGTCTCCGCAGGACCCAGGGATTGCCTCTTCCGTTGCATCCTTCCTGCCTTGCTTTCTTTCATTCCGCGCTTCATTGCTTCCTTGATTTCTGGCATCGTTGGAAGCTGCTTCTGCACAAATCGTAAAGAATTTGGGTTGCTTGGTCTTTCAAATTGTCTCGTCCGATCCAGCATCTTTCAGCATGTCGAACGCTCACTACCAGCAAGCCATGTGCAGGGTACTTACTGAATTTCTTGAACTTCGTCTAGTTGAGAAGTTTGTCTGTGTTTCTAATTTAGAAGTCTGTTTGTCTGATTCTCTGCATATACTTTGTGTTTCTCTAATATTTCTTTGCCTCTCATCGATCCTTCCTTCCTTTCTTATTTCCTTCATTCATCTTGTCATTTCTTTCACTCTTCAAATAAAAATACATGGGAGGAAGAGAAACAGGAGTTTAACATTATAATATTTATTTCATTATTTATCATTTATCTTATAGCAGACTATTATACATTCTGCTTTTATTGATATTTGGTGCCACGGATTTGTGTGATCTTGCGTACTTCATATTATACACCAGTTCGTGTTAATATTAATGGATATAATTGTGCATGGTTTATTCTTGAATACTAAATAGAAATTTCATGCTTGAGATTTAGCCTTCGTTCTTTGTCCGAGTCACATATTATGAGCGGAGAAGTCTGAAAGTCGATTAATTTACACTGCTAAACAGCTCTGTCTTTAGTGACTTAAGTTTCAATTAAATGAAGAGGTAAACGGTTATATTTGCAAGCAATTCTTTCGGCCATTAAATTGAGATATTGGTTAATCACCGACAGCTCCTTTTGGCCACCAATACTTGGGGCCCATTAAATATATGCGTATTCTGATAAAGCCAAGGTGTTACATTTGAAAATTAAGCAAGTATGCCACTTCCTCCTCTCCCCCCACCCCCTTTTTTTTCCCAACTCGATCCCCATCCTCAGCATTCGCTCCAGCACTGAAATCAGTTTACCATTTTAATAATGTTGTTTAGAATCTGGAAGACCCATTTCAAGAACTGTGGTCCATGTAGAACTACATTGTTGCGAAAGTGGTGAATAGGAGTCTTTATAAAGAGTCGTGGGTTTTTTTTTGAAAATTTTCTTTACAAAGCTAACAGCTGACATTAATGGTTTATAAACCCCTGTCATCGAGCAATTTTTGAAAATCCACGAATTCAGTTTTATGATGGGAATACAGTATGGCAAATGTATAAATAATCCAATGCAAGAGAAGAAGAAAGAGAGAGAGAGAGAGAGAGAGAGAGAGAGAGAGAGAGAGAGAGAGAGAGAGAGAGAGAGAGAGAGAGAGAGAGAGAGAGAAAAGATTAAAACAAATGCAGTATCCACTTGCAAGTTCTATAACCCATAACTACTAATTACAGGGACGTGCTCACGATGCTGTTTAAAGATTGCTTGATTTACCATCATAATGTTATTGATTGTATATTAGAATGTTACCTGGGTCACCTTTCGCTTGATAAGGAGAATCATTAGTGTCTACGATCCATCACCTTTCCTACCACCACCTCTTTCTTTCGTTCGTTCGTGCGTTCGTTTGTTCGTTATTTCCCTCTTTCTTTCTTTCTTTCTTTCTTTCTTTATTTCTTTCTTTCTTTCTTTCTTTCTTTCTTTCTTTCTTTAGTTTGTTCTTTCTTTCTTTAGTTTGTTCTTTCTTTCGTTCTTTCTTTTGTTTGTTCTTTCTTTCTTTAGTTTGATCGTTCGTTCGTTCTTTCTTTCTTTCTTTCTTTGGTTTGTTCGTTCGTTCTTTGTTCGTTCGTTCGTTCGTTCTTCTTCTTCTTCTTCTTCTTCTTCTTCTTCTTCTTCTTCTTCTTCTTCTTCTTCTTCTTCTTCTTCTTCTTCTTCTTCTTCTTCTTCTTCTTCAAGGATGCAATTATATTGGCCTTGTAGTGACTATACAGTATTTATACCTATATATGGCACAAATCCACGAATGCAGACCACTGGCAGCAGAGAAATGGAGATAGATCTTTGCTATCATTTCCCCCGTTCCCCAGAGGATGCGATCTAATAAGGATTATTTTAAAGATGGTATCAATAAACTCCAGTCCCATCTCTGTAGACGAGACCCCCACTACTTTAGTTCGACACAAACTTCTTGTCTCCTTTTTTTTTTTTTTTTTTAACTCGCCCACAGTCACTTTCCATAAACAAAACCTTTTACAGTATTTTATATGGAATTGTTGGCGAAACTGCCCCGAGTTGTCTAAAAAAAAAAAAAAAGCACCACAAAACGTTTAGATTGCTCCGCACGAACTATTTTTGCTTCTGGGCTACCTTTTGTTGTTGTTGTTGTTGGTTAGATTAACGTCCCCGGGCACTATAGCATATAGGGGACTGGATTAAGATGTCATGGTAAAGAAGAAGTCAGGATACATGAAGAAGTCGAAGTATGTTGCCTATTCGGCTGATACTACCTTTTGCCATAAGCGAGCGCTTTTAAAATGGCGCAGCACATGTTGACTGCACAAAGCCAATCAAAGTGAAGTTGATGATAGACATTTATATAGCGCTATTACTTTTTTTTTTATAGACAAGCGCATAGCATAGCAAGTTGGCTGAAAGTGAAAGTTGCTGTCAATCACACTGACGACGCAACAATATTTTATTTGTTAAATTTATTTAATCGTTCTTATATAGCGCTTTTCCAGCTCAAGAGCTGCTCAAGGCGCTGGCCGATACAAGATCTAACTCAAGCCGCCCAAGGCGCCAACTTGCAGCCTTTGGGTGCATCGTAATAACGCTTCAGACAACTGAGCACAATCCTGGGCAGCCAGGGATGGGGGAGAAGGACCTAGGTGCATCCTGGGTGTGTTCTTGTCACCGGCACTCACCCGTCTAGGACATGAGCGTCAGGATCTTTAAAGTCCGTTATGATGGAATGTATGCGACACAGACTAGACCTCGGTTTATACTCTCATCCGAAGGTAGTAGGAAACGGGAGTAAAGTGTCTTTCCCAAGGACACAACACAATGCCCCGGCCTGGGCTCGAACCCGGGACCTTTAGATCCGCAAACGAAAGCTCTACCATTAGGCCACCGTACTATCAAATATAAATATAATTCATACCGATTGCACATAAACATAATTATTCCGCCAAATAATAAGTACACAAATCTTGCCAAACTGTAAATGACAAAAAGTCCTACTTTGCTATTTCACCATTGAGGACATCGCCAGTTGCGAGTCAAAAACCCATCACTCTGGCTGCCATTTTTTTTGTTTTTTTTTGTTCGCAAACAACCTTTCGAGACCTCTACAGTGCGCTCTCCTCGGGCATAGCGTTGCGCAGATTTTCCGCCAAACTAGTTAAGTAGCGTTACGTATAGCGCTCTGCCTAGGCAACTCGGGGCTGGATACACTTGCTTAAGACGTTTCTCGATCGTTACATATTGATACCCCCATCAGAGCAAGTAGTGACGTATACGGTTTACAAGTGCGCAAAGTGTGGCTGACGGAAAAAGCATTACGCGTCAGGGCTAGAAATTAACTTTTTTCTTTGGGGGCCACCGGGCCCCTTGATTGAAAAATTTGAGGGCCCACAAGCAACTTTCAGGGCCCAACTTGAAAAATAATGCAAACAAAAAAACAAAAGAATTATTGACAATATAAGTAGAATGTACAATTTGTCTGATAATCTAAAATAAAAACAATGGAATTTCCAATTGTGCTGAGTGATGTCATTTTTATTTGCATTTTCTTTCACTTTCAAACATTACCAACAAAAAAAAATGGGAAAAAAAAACACACACACATTCAGTGACACACATATTCCAGTGACTAGTGAGCCTGAAATGGCCATTAAACAAAATAGAAAAAAATC
Organism: Oncomelania hupensis; assembly: GCA_036898135.1. Taxonomy (NCBI): domain Eukaryota; kingdom Metazoa; phylum Mollusca; class Gastropoda; order Littorinimorpha; family Pomatiopsidae; genus Oncomelania; species Oncomelania hupensis. The sequence goes on from JBAHVR010000382.1 coordinate 29,138, forward strand.
AAGTGAGTCTCTTGTATAATACTTTTCAGTTTTGTGACTGAGTATTGCACAATACACATCATTAAATTTTTAATATGAGTAACCTAACAAAAAATCTGACCTCAATGAACAAAAGTTCAAAACAAAACCATGAAAGGGAACTAAACTTAACAGTACTCTTCCTCGTTCACTTCAAGGCCATGCCATGGAAATCTTTTTATCCACCCTTCATTGTAGTTCCTTGATCTTTTTTTCTCTTCATACTTCTTTTTTCTCTCTTTTTCTTGTTCTTTCCTTTCGCCGACGTTTTTTTTTCTGGCGTCTTTCGCTTCCCAAAAATTGGAAAAACGCAATCGCCGATTGTTTTAGCAACTGTATGGCGACGATATGTAGCCATACTTTCGTACTTGCAAAGATGGACATTTTGTGCTTATGTTGTGCCATAGCCTTTTGTTTATTATATTAAAAAGATAGTGAAGTGTATATTAAACTTTTGAGTGCAAAATTAAAGGGTTTTCGCTTCTTTTCTCTGTTTTTTTTTTCTGTCCAAATTTAGGGCACCGGTGTGGGTTGCTTCCCTTGGCCCAAATACGAAACTGCCGAGTAGAGCTAGCTGTAGCAGACGAATTATTTTGCGGGCCAAGCGGGCCCTTCGTTTTTCAACTTTCCGAGCCCGAAATCAACTTTGCGGGTTTTTGGCCCCGGGCCCCCGCTAATTTCGAGCCCTGACTCATGGACAGTTTTTGTTGTTTTATTATCTTTTGAGCACGAGTAAATATATGCAGCGAGTGTGTTTGACATGAAATCGATAATTATTGCTATCAGCGACTCGTGATTTTATTTATTTATTTTTTTTGGCAGTAAAATCTGTTAACGTTTCAAGTGCAGATAGCTAGAGCAAATTATTGTGTGTTTGTTTGCTGGGTATTTCAGTCTTTTGTCAGTTGATTTTCCCTGACAGGGTGTTTTTATGTTCTCGGGGTTTTCATGTATCGAATCAATGGTATGAATTCCGGCGTGTAGCCGTTCTCCCACCCCACTCTCTTCCCCTACTCCCACAACCTCCTCCACTCTCTCACCTTTCTTGTCCTTTCACCCCATCACCTCCACCCCCTTGAGACTTTCCCATAGCTTGAAGATTCTGTTTTCAGTTATCCGTTTTAACTAGTGGTGGTGGTAAGGGGTGAAGAGAGAGAGAGAGAGAGGAGGGGGTTGGGGGGTTGAGGGGGGAGGGGGGAGGTCAAGCAAACAAACAGACGCCTTGCCTTATTTTTTCGTTGTGATAATAGCTTGTCACAGTATATTAGCTAGGAGCATGTTTATGACATGAATCGGATTGTAAGCTGATTACTATTGTTTATCTTTCAGAGTGTAATTTTGCTTGCAGCAGCTTGCGAAAAACATCGCTCTGAACTGAAATTATTTTATGAATGCCAGCGAATGTCTGGTTGGTGCTTGGCGACAGATGTGCAGGGAACCTAAATAGTGCACAAAAATCACCCCAATCCAGCCATTTGTTAAATGTTCAGAGAACATGATTATCGCACAGTAATCACCCCGATCCAACCAATTGTGTTTGGGTACCTGCTCTGTTTGGGACATTGGGAGATGAGATAAAGCATCTCTGTGGGAGAGGAGATGAACGTCCCTCACAAAGCTGGCCCTTTACTCTTCTCTTACCTTATGACCGAAAAGTTACGGGAAAACGTTCACCTTTATATATTTGTATAGGTCCGAAGGCACTAAGAGAGGTGCACCAATGTCTAACCTATTTTTAAAGTATTTCCTGTACGCAGCGCGCCGGTACCTGCAGTAAGCTCGCCAGGAATACAGTGCATTGATATTATCATCTGTTCTGGTTTTGCTTCATCATGGTGAAGAGTGTTATTGGAGCAGCTTATCATCAAAAACGCAGTGTATACAGTGTCCTTGATAACTGTATTATGTTGGTAAATCAAACTTTGGCCCTTTTACTGTTTTAGCATTATTTATAGTATTCACCTTTCTTTAAAGTGTTACGATTACGAGTACCTATCCACTTTCAAACACCTTTGAGTGGTTCAAAGAGTTACACATTCTGACTCGGACAGAGGTCATCATTTGACACTGGGTAGGCTATGTAAACTCAGACAGATTCGTTATATTCAAAAGCGTTTCAGCTACTTCCACTCATCCTGCAGGTCCTTAGTTCTGTTCACTTTCCCTTTTACACACACACACAACCACACACACACACACACACACACCCACACACACACACACACACACACTAAAAAAAATACTTAAACGTTACATATTTTGACCCATAGAGGTTCATTACTGAACTAGGTCGTGGTTTTTGTATACGAGGTAGCGGTTAAATTCCGACAATATAAGCGTATGCTGCAATTCAGTCATTATTGTATGCGTTAAATGGAAATGTTGGCAGGGCATCTGAAGGGATGACATGTGAAACCACAGCCTTACTCTTTGTCACCCGGGATCCGACCTTTCGTTACAGCAGACCGATTTCCATCAGAAGTGATTGTGTACTTGTCCGAAATTTTACGCGCAATTCAAGGTTATATAGCAATACAACACTAGACGAGTGTCGCCCGAGGTTGGTTGTACGAGGGCGCGTGTGTGTGGGGTGGGTGGGTGGGTGTGTGTGTGTGTCTGTTTGTCTGTCTGTCTATCCCGTTGGCTTCGTGGTTGTAGTGTTCCTAGTATTTGGTCCTACATAACTGTGTTCCTACATTTTTCGTCCTAGATAACTACTGTTCTATTTCTGTAATATGTGCATGCAATTTAAAGGGGTCGTTGCATTCGTTACAGTTATGAGCTCACTGGGTTTTATTGTTTGTTTCTTTTTCACTGTCACTCATCCATTTTTACAGTCATAGGCGGCTACTTTCTGCTTGTTCGGGTGTTTAAATTTAATAAAATCTAGGCCTATTTGTGTGATCACGCCTACAATTATTTCTCCAAATTTCTTAATGAAATCTCATTTGCATCTATCTCCAACCTCCGTTTTGCTGATGACATTGATGGATTGGCTGGAGAGGAACAAGAACTTGGACAGCTGGTACAGAGGCTTCACACCACCTCCAGAGCCTATATGGAATGGAAATAAGTGCAGAGAAGACCAAAATGGTGACCAACAACACCAAAGGCATCAACATGAACATCAAAGTCCAAGGCCAATCCCTCAACACAGTGCATAGCTTCAAATATTTAGGAGCCATTGTATCAGACAATGGGTCCTAACAGGAAGTCCTCTCCAGGATCGCACAAACAGCTGCTGCCCTGACAAGGTTGAAACCTATTTGGAAAGACGGGACCATCAGTCTACATTCCAAGGTAAGGCTGCTGCGCTCCCTTGTCATCTCCATCTTCCTATACGCTTGCGAAACATGGACCCTCACAGCAGATCTACAACGAAGAATACAGAGCATGGAAATGAGGTGCTACAGAAGACTTCTGGGCATTTCATATTCCAAGCACATCACCAACTACCAAATCCGACAGACCATCACACAAGCCATTGGACAACATGATGAAATGCTCACAGTGGTGAAGAAACGGAAACTCGGATGGTATGGCCACGTCACCACAGCGTCAGGCCTTGCAAAAACTATCCTGCAAGGCACTGTGCAAGGAGGCAGAAAAAGAGGGAGACAGAAAAAGAGGTGGGAGGACAACATTCGAGAATAGACTGGTTTGACACTGAACGAAGCCATTAGGGTTGCTGAGAACAGAGAAAGATGGAATACGCTGGTTAAACGATCATATGTGATGCCCCGACGACCTTTGAGTTACGGGATAGGATAGGTACAATGAATTTTAAAAAAAATATATATACATCATTTGAAGTTGCTTGGCTTTTTCTTAGACAGCGAGTAGAGTGCAGCGGCGGATCAGAGAGGGAGAGAGAGAGAGAGAGAGAGAGAGAGAGAGGGGGGGGGGGGGAGGGAGAGAGAGAGAGAGAGGTGGGAGGAGAAGGGTGGGGGGTTGAGTGGGAGATTTAATATTAATACTGGATGCTGTATATATGCGGCTTTCCTCAGTAAATCTCAAAGCACGGCGATCTGTACTAAGACGGAATGTAAATCGAATGTTGAGTTTATACATTGTTATATTGACTGCATCCAATACCATTATTAAAGGGAGGAAGAAATCAAAGTACCGGGGGTAATGGGTGGGGGAATAGAGCCGTCGGGGTGCCGAAAAGTCTCATAGTTAAGCCACGTAAGTTCCTCCCCGGCGAGGTTAGAACCCGCAACCTTCGGAAACTAGCGCTGTAGCCAACTGCGCTACCAGATCATCAGTAAGAACGCACTGATACCACGATGACACAGGCGTATCTCTTGACCTGTTGGATAAGATGGATTATAAAAGAGTGCACTCGCTTTCAACAGTCACCCAATTTTTGTGCGATAGTTCTTATTAGCTACTGCTGACATTTTCTTGCAGCGGCTGTCTAAATTGTGGGACAGTTAATAACTGTGGCCGTCAGCTTGTGAGTTGTGTATTGTTAGTGCTGTAAACTATATTTATTGTGCCTGCTTATTCTGTAAGCAGGTCTGTTGTTGTGTTTCGCACAGTAGTTTTATACCGTGTATTCTGCTAACTAATAAACAAGTGAAAGCAGCTAGCTTCTGTATTGTGTCAGTGCAAGCTAACGTGAAAGCGATAGCAAAGTAAAACAGTTATTTCAGCTGTACGTAATGTTTGGTTACTGAGCATTAACCACAAATTAGTTTGAATTTGCAGTAAATAGAGAAGATTGTTTGCATCGCAATGCGGCTTTAAACTTTGTTATTTAACTAGGAACTCGTTTGAAATTTATAAAATTAGTAAAATCTAGTTTTCTCTGCTCCTAAATATACTGACTTGATAGGAAATAATTGTTAGTGTTCAAAACAAAAAACGCTTATTACATTTAATATATATATAAATATATATATATATATATATATATATATATATTTTTTTTAATGCAGAATTCCGTTGTTGTTGTTGTTTCAATTTTTATTCATCAGATTAACATTAGTTGTACTGATTGATTGGTGCTCGTATGTGAAATAGTACAAGCATTTAAATCGGTATTCGTATTGTAGATTAATCGCTGTTTCTTTTTCTTGTCTGCTTTACGGGAGGGGGGTAAGGGCCTGGAGGCCTAACTTCAACTTTCTGTAAGACGCAAAATGACATTTATAAGTAATTCGTTCTTCACAGGTGAAGTTGAAAGTTTTTGTGTTTTCTTTCTTTTTTCTTTTGTGTGTTTCTTAATCAACTAATTGTTACAAGGGAATGAACGTATGTTGTTAAAACGTGTATGTGTATGTTAGTAGTATGATGATTTCTATTGTTTGATTAATTAATTACTTAATTTGGACAATATTTATGATGTGCGCTTGTTAGATTTTGTAAATTGTTTATGTTACATCAGTACAACTTATGTTAATCTGATGAATAAAACTTGATGCAACAACAACAACAAAATTTCTTGTCCGCTGTAGCAAAACATAGCTTAATGTTAAAACTGATAATGCACAGTTAAAGGAATTGTTTCTTCTGTTTGAAAGTACCCTTCATTTTAGTTTGGGCGGAGTCCAGTAATAAATAATAATTTGTGCCTGTCTGACGCAAACAGAGCAAGGACTGTCTTTTTGTTTTTGTTAATTCTTGCTCAGCGTGATGTATTCTTGCTTGGGGCGTTACATGATCGAGAAAACAGCCAGTAGGATTAACAAGAATTATTGCTGTTGACGTTGCATAATTATGTAGGCTGAATCAGATGAGCTGGTTGCTTCTGTAAAATATTAGATTGTATAAATTTTGAATAAATTAAAGTTTAATAGTGTCTTACCACTTATAATAATAATAATAATAATAATAATAATAATAATAATAATAATAATAATAATAATAATAATAATAATAATAATAATAATAATAATAATAATGGATGCTATATACGCGCCTTTCCCCAAATCAATCAGGCTCAAGGCGCGGCGATCTATACCAACATACACGCTCACCTGTCTCATCCACCCTCACACACACCAAATACACATCCATCACTCAAACGGGTGGTGTAAAGGCAGGGAGATCGCTATTAGAAGACGGAAAGAAACTCGAATTTTAATTTTTGACATTTTTATATTGACTGCATCCTGTGCCAGTATTGAAGGGATGGAGGAAACCGGAGTGCCCGGAGAAAACCCTCGGTGACCTCAATAGTCTCGTACCTAAGTCACATACGTTCGCCCCTTGCGGGAATCGAACCCGCGACCTTCGGCATAGGAAACCGGCGACTTATCCACTGCGCCACAAGACCACCGTGCTTGTTTTTTTTCCCCCGTTCCCCTCCCGCTTATAAATATGTATTAACAGGTGTTTGAACAAGGTAAGCGCCTTAAACTTAAAGCTGCAATTGCGCAACATGACTGCTGTAGTTGTTAGCTTTGAAAAGTTGAACAATCGTAGTGGTAAGTTAAATAACTTCTGAGATATAGAGCAATCTTGTGATCAGTCTTGTAGCAGCAGCAGCAAAACAATACAAATTTTCATTATTTTAATTAACTAGCGGTTGGCTGTTCTTTTATACACGAAAGATAGCTGTTGGATTCCGTTCTCTATCGTCCGTGTCGCTTCCATGAATGTGAAGTAGCATACGAAAGAAATAAGAAACAGCATAATAAAGACGATTAATAGAACTTTAGAATCACATACAGATACACACATTATCAGAGGCATCGGTTGTATACATTTAAAATAGATCTGTGTGAAGTAGGGCTATTTAGATCTCTGACCTTCAGTATTAAATAGATCAGAACGCTCAGTGTTAAGTTAAATAAGTCAGTTCAGGAGGGGCATGCACTTGGGTGCCAAAATGAGAGAGTCTACATGTTACACGGAATCTCAGAACCTGAAATGAAATGAATGAACACTGAAGTTTAACTTCTACAACCACCATGGGCGATACGGCAGACGGGGATAACCATCCCATGGAAGATAGGGTAGGGACCTAAATCAACACTGAACCATCAGATTAATCATACTGCTAAGGTAGACGATGAAAATAGACTCTTTTTATCTTGCCCATCATGGGATTCGAACCTGGGCCATTGGTGTGCCAGATGAACGCTCTACCAGTCCGGCGGCGGGTCTAAAAAAAAAAGACTATTGAATTGGGCGTATCCAGTGTGCGAAAATGCTTTTCAGTCATACAGTGCCCTGAACCGAAACACGTTTGTTGCGTTACAGATTGGTAATAGGGAAAACTCCGTTCTGTAGTCCCAAAGAGTGTTCATACACTCTTTGGTAGTCCTTATAACTGTAAAACTTGTGAACGTATTAGCGTCACAGATGGAGTTTATTTAGATATTAGTGCATGTGTTTTTAGGGGAGGGAAAGAGAGATAGATAGAGAGAGAGAGGGGGGGATGAGGGGGATGCTGTGGGTGCGGTCGCCGAGTGGGGGGGTTTCCGCCACGCAAATGTGCGACGTTTTTTATTAAGGTCACCCAATGAAACCACATATTACTGTACAAAGCACGGAATCAAGCAGAACCAAAAAAAAAAAATAAATAAGAGAGAGAGAGAGAGAGAGAGAGAGAGAGAGAGAGAGAGAGAGAGAGAGAGAGAGAGAGAGAGAGGAAGGAGTGAAAGGGGGTGGGTTGTGTTGACAGTTAGGTAAAAGTGTGTATGCCACTGGCTACGTGTCCAAGTCCCGGCTGTACATTTACATAGCTAGCTGTTTTCCTAGTTGGGACAGGCAGAGGGCTCTTGCTGCTCTCATAAGCATGATTCACTGTTAATGTTGTAGATAGAAAAGATACCTACACCATCCTATCTAGGTTCCTTATTGACCGCAGTTACATACTTATACTAGACTGCTGGTAACTTAATACATGCTGTGTCCAGCGACGTGATGCACTGAACATTGACCATTGTGACTTCGGTAGTAGTCACTGGAAACTGTTGACACTTGAGACTATTGTTGGTAATACTTGGACTACGGTTGAAGTTTGAAGTACTTAAATTGTACGTGGCTTCTTGTAATAGAGCTAACAGAAAAGTGAAAGTAATTAAACATACAACTTCTGCAGCTGAGAAACGAAGTCAGCGAAAATTAAACCCATTGAAGATGTCTTCTGACACCATGAACGATCACGTACAACACGTAAGTGCCCAATGTTTTCTGATTGTATTGTACAATGTAGAAATATGATATGTAATTAACTTTTAAAGTAAACGTATGCGATTACGATTACTTGTGCTTTTAGTCTGGCTTCTTCTGTCTGTCTGCGTCTGTCTGTCTGTTTTTGCATTCTTTCTTGCTTTCTTTAGCCAATATCGATCGTAACAAGACGGTAATAAGTATATTTCACGTATCGTGACGTAATTTAATTTATTTTCAATTTTACGTTGTTATCCTATCTTATCCTGTCCCGTAACCCGGAGGTCGTTGGGGCACCACAGATGATCGTTTAACCAGAATACTCCATCTTTCTCTGTCCTCAGCAGCCCTGATGGCTTCGCTCAGTGTCAAACCAGTCCATTCTCGAATGTTGTCATCCCACCTCTTTTTCGGTCTCCATCTTCTTCTACCTCCTTGCACTGTGCCTTGCAGAATGGTCTTTGCAAGGCCTGATGATCTGGTGACGTGGCCATACCATCGGAGTTTCCGTTTTTTCACCACTGTGAGCAGGTCATCGTGTTGTCCAATGGCTTGTGTGATGGTCTGTCGGACTTCGTCGTTGGTGATGTGTTGGGTATAGGAAATGGCCAGAAGTCTTCTGTAATACCTCATCTCCAGGCTTTGTATTCTTCGTTGGAGATCTGCTGTGAGGGTCCATGCTTCGCAAGCATATAGGAAGATGGAGATGACAAGAGAGCGAAGCAGTCTTACTTTGGAATGTAGACTGATGGTCCTGTCTTTCCAAATGGGCTTCAACCTTGTCAGGGCAGCAGTTGTTTGTGCGATCCTGGAGAGGACTTCCTGTCGGGACCCATTGTCTGATACAATGGCTCCTAAATATTTGACGCTATGCACTGTGTTGAGGGATTGGCCTTGGACTTTGATGACCGTGTTGATGCCGTTGGTGTTGTTGGTCATAATTTTGGTCTTCTCTGCACTTATTTCTAGCTCTGGAGGTGGTGTCAAGCCTCTGTACCAGCTGTTCAAGTTCTTGTTCATCTCCAGCCAATCCATCAATATCATCCGCAAAACGAAGATTGGAGATTGCTCTACCCCCTATGCTGACTGTGCCTTCGTGATCTGCAAGAGCATCTGACATAATGCGCTCTAGGAAGATGTTGAAGAGTGTTGGAGAGAGTAGGCATCCTTGACGCACACCGATTGTTGTTCTGAAGTAGTTCCCGATGACGCTGTTATGGAGGACTGCACTGGTAGCCTTGTCATACAGGCTTTTGATGACTTCAGTAATTTTAGGGCTGACGTTGATATTACAATTTAAATTCGTTGTTTTGAATTTTTATATGCAGATGGAAACTGCACGAATTGCGAATAATCTCCTTGTAAATATTTATGGGACAATAAAGGATTCTGTATGCTGTCGTTTTATTTTTGAAACTAAAAACTTTTACAATACTTATTATACATGGGCCAGTGAGTGACGCATCATAGGCCAATGAGTTACACAAAGACCGAGAATCCTGTTCAGATTTATAATTGTGATTCATCGCATTATAAGCCGGAGTTTACACTTAAATAACTTTTGAAGAAGTCACATTTGGAGCTTACTTGTATTCGATTGGGTCTAGACATTTGCCGTATACATTTTAGCTGCTTAAAGACATTAAAGTCGGAACCATGAATGGGACCCCTATTGTAGCCTGGGAGAACTGCCATGGAGGCCACTGTCAGTCCAGCATAGTTCTGAGCTTCTGCAATTACCATTCACATTGTTGCGCAAATCTCCTGCCGACCTGCATTTTCCACTGCGGCGGTCATAGCTTAGCCGACCTGCATTTACCACTGCGACGGTCAGCCGACCAGCATCGTCCACATGCGGCGGTCTCCAGGCAAGGCTTAGCGTGCACACCTGCTCAGAGGAGGCGTTTAGACGCCAGCTGCTGCTGCTATGGGATTCCGGGGGTTGCTGTTGCTTTGGCGTTTGGTCCGCGCTGTTTCCTTCGGTGACCTGGGAGTCCTGTGGCTCCGGCGAACTGGGGAGATCCCGAAACGTACTCCACCTCAACCGTCGTCTTCTTACCTGTAGGTCTCCATCGATTGGGCCTATCCTATCCTATCCTATCCCGTAACTCTGTGGTCGTTGGGGCACCACAGAGGATCGTTTAACCAGCATGCTCCATCTTTCTCTGTCCTCAGCAACCCTGATGGCTTCGCTCAATGTCAAGCCAGTCCATTCTTGAATGTTGTCCTTCCGCCTCTTTTTCGGTCTCCCTCTTCTTCTACCTCCTTGCACCGTACCTTGCAGGATGGTCTTTGCAAGGCCTGATGATCTGGTGACGTTTTATATCATCGTATTTTACGTTTCTTCACCGCTGTGAGCAGGTCATCGTGTTGTCCAATGGCTTGTGTGATGGTCTGTCGGACTTCGTCGTTGGTGATGTGCTGGGTATAGGAAATGGCCAGAAGTCTTCTGTAACACCTCATCTCCATGCTTTGTATTCGATTGGGCGGTGGATGTTTATCGGCGAATAGGCGCCTCGTCGCTCTGCTGCCGCCGTTCCTTTCCCTGGTAGCCCTGTTTCTTCCTTTAACTACTAATGCCGTAATGGGCATCGCGGGTACTACTGTGCCCCTGTCCGCTCTTGCGGACATAAACTTACCTGAGGGTATGGGAATATTAATTATCTCCGATTCTCAGTCGGCCATTGCCTGTTTAGAAAGGGGCTACTCAGATGCCCGACCTGGTCTGGTTGATGAGGCCCTGTCCACTGCAGCGGCACTAGCCGCCAGGGGAGTCTCAGTTGTTATCTGCTGGGCCCCATCTCATGTGGGGATCCCGGGTAATGAGAGGGCTGATAGGGTGGCTGCTCTCGGCTCCTCTGGATTGGCTCACTCCTCCGCACCGGTTCTTCCGTCAGTTGTCGAGCTGGTGGGGAGGGTTCGTAGGCGACTGTGGGAGGACTGGACTAGGGAGTTTTCCGAGTGGTGTGTCGGGAGGACCTCCCTGGCCTTTCCTACAAACAGCTCCCCTGTCCTTCTAAATGCCAACGTTCCTATCCATTTAAAATATATTGCGTTCAGGCTGTGCTCTGGTCACTGGAGGACACGCTACTCGCCGGCCGTGTGCCTGTGCGGGTCCCCAGTGAGCTTTGAGCACTGCCTCTTTTCCTGCCCCGGTCTGGCACCGTACTTCACCAGCTTGGTGGAGACTGTGTCTGGCCGGGGTCATCAGCTAGATATGGCCGGTCTCCGACTTGCTTTCCTGGACCTGGGGTTTGGCTTTTTGGTTGACGTGGCGGCACAGGTACACCAGTCCCCGGTCGGCTCCCTCTGTAATCGAAACAGAAATCAGAAATTATACATTCTCCCGCTTTTGCCGGTTTCTCGAGTGATGACACCCTAAGCTTTTTATTCTTAAAATGCGTATGAACTGTTGGCTTTTAATGAATTATTTTTCCTTTTGTTTTTATTATTGGATGAATGGGACTTTTACCTTGAGTTGACTGAGAACATGCGTATGGCACCCCGGCTTGACCGGAGGATTGAATGAGGACCCTCCTATACCCCAGTTGTTTTTATCCCCATACGTCCCACTAAGTGGGACTTTTAAACAATTTCCTGTTTTTATGAGAACGTTTTTGTTATTCTTAATCCCTTATAATCCTAACACCTATAGAAATTGTAAACATTTCATTTTATCTAAGTTTTATTATGGCTGCCCTGTAAGTCCTAGCTCGGCAGACCTTTTTATGAAGGTGGATGTATAGCCCGGCAGACCTTTTTATGAAGGTGGATGTATAATTGATTTGAACTTTTATAACTTTTTGAGAGACTGTGTATGGCATCCCGGTTTGACCGGAGGTAAGAATGTGGACCTCCCGACGTTCCAATTGTTTTTATCCAGACCATGTGTCCCGCGTTGGGGGACTTTTAAATAATATCTCCTTTCACGAGAAATATCCCGGAATCTTAATTAAAATTTTAATTTTTGTATTAATTGTAAATTTCTATTTTCAATTGACGTCGCAATATCGTGGTTTCACCCCTTAGTAGAACCTCACGAATTTTAAGAATATTAACCTATTGTGTATGGATTGGGAGAATCTTACTGGACTTTATAGTCCAACCCCTTAGTTTTAAACTCTTGCATCTTCATTGTTTCTACTAGCGTGTGTGTGTATCTGTATTACCTCCTGTCCCCGTATCATCATGGCTTTTAATTGTGGTCCTGAAAAGAGTTTTAACTCATCCCCGTAACTTCTTAATATATTTTAGACTTTGTATTTACGTCCCCTATATGCTCAGTAGTCCAATCCAACAGGCTTTTTGAAAGTAAGTAAATCCTATAAAAATGATTTATATTCTAATTTACTCTTTAAAGTTGTGTTTACAACTGAAGAAAAGTCCCACGGAATCGAAGGGGTATGAATATGTTTATTTTAACTTTTTAAAGCGAACTATTTTTTGATGCGAATGCACTGGGGAACCCCCATTTTTACCGCTCAGATTGTTCCGCATGGTGTTAGGAATGTGCGTACTTGACAATTCAATGGCAGTGTTGATAAACAGGCTGGGAAGTTTCGTCTCTCGTAGGCCTCAGTTACATACTATACATACTATACTGTACTACGTACGTATGTAGGAGGGGAAAGAAAAGACTTCAGAGCCTGTGGTTGATAGATGCATATAGTATTGGTCATCTTATGGCTGAGTTCAGGCTTGCAGGAGGCAATAGAGACAGTTTATGCAGCAAATTCTGCAGTTCGCATCATTGCTGTAAAGGCTTATTCTAGGGCAATTAGAGCACATTTAGGAAGCAGCATTGAGTGCAATATTTGTAAGCACTGCCTTCAACATTATTATTATTATTATTATTATTATTATTATTATTATTATTATTATTATTATTATTATTATTATTATTATTATTATTATTATTATTATTTAATCGTTCTTATATAGCACTTTTCCAGCTCAAGAGCTGCTCAAGGCGCTGGTCGATATAGGATGTAACTCAAGCAGCCCGAGGCGCCAACTTGCAGCCTTTTGGCGCATCGTAATAACGCTCCAGACAACTGAGCACAATCCTGGGCAGCCAGGGATGGGGGAGAACGACCTAGGTGCATGCTGGGTGTGTTCTTGTCACCGGCACTCACCCGTCTAGGACATGAGCGTCAGGATCTTTAAAGTCCGTTTTGATGGAATGTATGCGACACAGAATAGACCTCGGTTTATACTCTCATCCGAAGGAGTAGGAAACGTGAGTAAAGTGTCTCTCCAAGGACACAACACAATGCCCCGGCCTGGGATCGAACCCGGGACCTTCAGATGCGCAAGCCAAAACTCTACCATAAGGCCACCGTGCCCCCCTGTAATTGCTGTTGCTCTATCCTGACTCTTTGTCCAATGATTACAATCCTAGGAACGAAAACAATGATTGTCAAGAAGAAGAGTCACTTCTACATAATCCTGCATATATTGACATAACAGAGTCTGTTGGCAATGATGACTTGGATGAGGCTGCTGCTCTTTTTGAATCACTGATGCAGGGCAAAACAACAGCAAGAGATGCTACAATACACCAGGACGCATCAAAGCAAAGTTGGAAGATTTCAAACGACAATGTTCAAGTAGAACGAGCAAGCTATGGATTCAATATCAAGAAATGGTACACCTCCTTCGCACAGCAATATAGGCTGAAAGAACTGGAGACTTCAAGCTCCATCTATCTGCTGTTGCCAAAACGTTGCCCTATTTTGCTGCTTCAGGGCACAACCTCTACACCAAGTCGGCCAGGCTGTACATACAGCAAATGATGGAGTTGAACAAAATCCAACCAGAAGTCTATCACGATTTCATGGTAGGCCATCACGTGATGAGGAGAAGCGATCGCTATTGGGCTGGTCTGTCGTGTGTTTTGGTGATTGAGCAAACTTTGATGAGGACGCTGAAGTCAAATGGTGGCCTAATTAGAGGACGCGGAATGGGCTAACGACAAAGGTTTGTTTGGCTATGTTGATGGCCCAAGTACCAAAAATGTTACCCATCTATGAAGAAGCAAAGGCATGGTTGGGATACATGTAGCCTTTGATCCTGACATGATCCTCTGTGAGACGAAGGAAATGTTCTTGGCCAACTGCGGAAACAAACAGCAGTTTATTCATCTTTTGGCTGAAGCATTCGAGGCAAACAAATTTGTTACATTCCATGCAAAGGGAGATGCAGACTGTATAATTGTCGCCAAAGCTCTAGTATCTGCAAAAGAATCGGCCACTGTTGTTGTCGGAGAAGACACTGACTTGCTAGTTCTACTTCTGCACCATGGGGAACCAGCAATGCATGATGTGTTCTTTACATCAGGTTCCTACAAGAAGACCAAGTTGTGGGACATAAAGGCAAATCAAAAGCGCCTTGGAGCAACAGTCTGTAATAACACATTTTGCCTATGCATTCTGTGGATGCGACACAACATCTCATCCCTTCAACATCTCAAAATCACTCACAGTCAAGAAGCTTGATTCAGGAGAGCTCATTGATGAGGCTAGAGTATTCAATGATAAGATGTCAAGTCATGATGCTGTTGCAGCGGCTGGTGAGAGGGTATTTGTTCACATGTACAGTGGAAAACGTTCTGATACCTTGACCAAACTGCGGGTTGTCAAATATCAGCAAAAAGTGTCAGCAAGCCATACACAAATCCAAGCTAAAGTGCTCCCCCCAACAGCAGCAGCAGCTGTATTCCATGCCTACAGATCATTCTACCAAGTCTAGGAGTGGGTCTAGACAGAGACCATGGTCTATCACCAGTGGATTGGGGTTGGAAGTTACAGGAGGGCCGGCTACTTCCAATAACAACTAATAAGCCAGCTGCTCCCGATGATATTTTGAATGTTATCCGCTGCTGCTGCAAGAAAGACTGCTCCACTGGCAGATGCAGCTGCAGAAAGCACGGACTTACGTGCTCCACAGCTTGTGGAGAATGCCGTGGAGTCAGCTGCACAAATTGTGTGGTTCAGCTGGATGATGAGTCTGATTCTGAGAGCGACTAAGGCAGACCACTTTTATATTCTACTGGAAAACTAATCAATGGCATGGTTATTTTTGTTTTTCTTTATTTCGTGTTAACTAATCCTTTTTCTCTTGTGAATTAGATAGAAGTCGAGTTTTACAATCGAGATCAAGATTTTCTCGATCATCAGAATTTCGCATTTATACCGCTATGTTAATCAAATTTTAATCTCCAGTCAGAACTAAAACTGACACAGAAAAGGTTGAAACAGATT
This sequence comes from Oncomelania hupensis, assembly GCA_036898135.1. Lineage (NCBI taxonomy): Eukaryota > Metazoa > Mollusca > Gastropoda > Littorinimorpha > Pomatiopsidae > Oncomelania > Oncomelania hupensis. The sequence goes on from JBAHVR010000382.1 coordinate 44,545, forward strand.
TTCGGACTGTATATGTCAAGAGCTTTCATTTGACATGCAGCATGATATGGTTTTGAATTAAATGTTTATTTCAAGTAATCTCCCTTTGACGTTTTGAAGTGTGAAAAAACATAAGCACCAAAAATCATGTCTCAGACCCCTTTTTATAACTGGGACTTTTTATAGGTATTTCCTCATTGCTTAAAGAATATTTTTTACTACATAGCATTTTTATAGGAATTAGTTGCTTATTTGGCTATTTATTTCATTACCGGGACTGGACTACAGGTGTCTGGGGACACTAATCTACCCAACAACAACTACTGTGGAGAGTGGCACATCCGGACTGCAGGCGCTTTGCGCCGCCAATTTATCCGAGATAGCCTTCCCCATTTCTTGTCGCAAGGTCCTTGGGCTGCTCGCCAACACATCATCGAGCGACTCACCTTTCTCCTATTGCGCGTCTGCTTCCACATCCAGATTATCGCTACGAGCGTACTGCTACTACTTGGTTCTATATAATAATTATATACGTATCATGTCTTCTTATCCACGTCCCCTATACGCTTTGGTGTCCGGGGACACACAATTTACGAACGACCGGGACCCCTCCTCTCTCCTTGTTCACTGTGCTATTGGATTTACTTGCCGAGACAAGAATTCTGTACCTCACCATTATAATTATTTCCCACGAAGTAATACCAACTATTCGTGCCCGATAAATAGGTCTTATGCGCTGTATTTCAATTGGGCTGTGATACTCATTTGCGCCCACGTTACTTTTTGTCACAATGGGTGTATGGTACACCTGGCACCGTTACAAGTTATACAAGTGCATTTGGACCAAGAAGTTTAGGTGCGCGTGCATTTGCAACGAGCGTACTTTTACCTTTGAAACGAACAGGTTCACGATTCCCTAACGGCCTGACTTTGGAGGTTCAAGAAAAATTGTTTTCCAGTTTCTCAGATCCCGAACCTAGGTTCCCGAAACTTTTTTTGTTTTGTTTTGTTTTTGTTTTGACGAACCTTCCCATAAAAGGTTTTTGTTTATTTAGTCCTAGTGATGAAAAGTTTGCATGTATTGTTTGTAGATCTTTGATGCTGTCTCATTGTCACACCCATCAGAGAATGTACTGTGCGTCCTGTCCGGTCCTGATTTGGCTCGGAAGAGTCCGCCCGGACCTAAAGCATGTAATGTGCGTCCTGTTTGATGCAAACTTCGCTTGTGTTATATCAAAGATAGTTACAAACACTTTTCTAGTATCTTTGGTTATATGTACATTATTTCTTAATTGCTCTGTTTCTCTTTCAACCACATGCAGGAGTTTTCCTACTCTTGTGTCTAGTTCATCATTCGCTAGGTGTGAAATATATATTATTAATTTACAACGTTTGTGTGTGTGTGTGTGTGTGCGTGCGGGCGGGCGAGCGAATGCGCATGTGTGCCTCTGTCTGTGTGTGTGTGTTTAAGAGAAAGAGTGAGAGTGTGTATATTCGTTCTTAAGGGGAAAACCCCGCTGACCGCGTAGTGAGCCCTATGTGACTGACAAGCTCTTATATCATTCAGTCATAAGTCTCCCTCACTCACACGTTTCCAAACAGCTGTAAACACTCGCGTTTCCAAAAGTAGTAAATCCCACTCTGTCGTGCTCATTTAAAGACAGTATTAGAAACTGAATTAAGCAGTCAAGTGTCATGTCTTCAACAAAATCTTGTGGGCGTAGAAGCGTCAGAAGAGTCACGACTCTTTTGTGTCAGTGGAGGGTTAAGTACTAACTCCACTCTACCCCTGTCTCCCCACACACATATTCCTCCCCTCACCCCCCAACCCCCCCGCCAACCACCCCTTTCTGTTCTGCTCTTTCTGCCACATCGTTTTTCAGCAATGTACACTATTGTGAATTTTATTCATTGACACACACTTTGCATGTACATTCATTCTCTTCAAATGTGTTCCTTTACCTCCTCTATCAACAATATTTGCATCAACTCCTAGACTATTTCTGTATAAATGTTCGTGTCGTGTGTTATTAAAAGCGAATATAAGCTTATTCATAATTATTATCATATAGGTAGAGATGTGCATTTTAGAAATAGCATTAAGGTAACAGCCCTGAACATTCCGAAAGCCAGGCTTTGATAATTCAGTGTCTTTAAATTTGTTATTCGCTCATGCATTTAGTTTTATGGGTCCAAGGTTTCAGGGAGGTAACTGGTCCAAAGCCCATTGTACTATTCTAGATATATTTCAAGGAAGTCTCATTCAGAAAGTCCTCTGGCTTCATTTCGAGATAGGAAGAGATATAATACTTGTAGTAAAGGACGTACCTTTTTGTATATATAACGGAAGTGGATTTAGTTTCATTTTATTGAATCGTTGTTATATAGCACCTTTTCAACTCAAGAGCTGCTGAAGTGTTTGGCTGATACAGGTTCTAACTCAAGCTACCCGAGACGCCCACTTGCAGCCTGACGCTCAGATGACAGAGCACAATCCTGGGCGACCTGGGATGGGGGAGAAGGGACCTAGTGCGTGCTTGGTGTATCCCCAATTAATTATGTTATGACTTAACAATATCATATGACACTATACCGGTAACTATCATTGTGTTTACCATCCAGTCTCATTACACTCTGAAATACGACATAAATTCAGCTCACGACGAGCATTTAGAACATTCTAGGCCAGCATAGTGTTTCGTAGAAGTATGTTAACTTAGTTGATGTCACATGTTTAGACTCCGTCTAAATGGTGTTACGATTATGGACATGGTAATTGGAATGACATTCAAGTTTGTCTTTATCTGCACGCATTTTATGTACTTTTGGTGTAGTGTTATTGTACTATAACTGTAGATTATACTAGTCACACGACACCGAGGCGACTACTGGTCACATTATTCTGACACCAGCGAACCAGTTGATGGTAAGGGGAAAATAATATGGTCACACATTGGCCAATCCGGGATTCGAACCAGGTATCTTTCGGTTACTAGTAAGATGCTCTACCAGCTGAGCTACCCGGCCCCTCTGATTACTGTACTTAAAATGAAGTAGCCTTAAGTTTGTTGGACTACACCCAGTTTTACATGGAACGTCAGCTGGGTTTCTGCTAAGAGATATTTTTGTATCGGTGGAGTTTTGGTTAGTACTTGTAAACTGCTTTTTTAAAAAATTCGAAGTTATTTGTAAACTTGCTTTTTTTTCTTCTTCTAAATCTATCAGATATTTGTTTCTTTATGTAAAGGGATTTTTTTTTTGGGGGGGGAGGGGGGGAGGGAGGGGGGCAGAAAATATGAATTTGTTAGTCGTTATAAACTGTTGTGTTTCTATTTATCACTTCAGAGCTTCTGTTTGAAGCTGGGCGTTCTGTTCTTTATTATTGGGAAAATATTTATTCATCCGTAATCTTATGTGGCGACTATTGTTGTATTGATAAATGTTTTTTTTAAAACTATTTTGAGGGAATACTACTTACAAATAATTGTAATTATCCAGTGTTTTTCCGTCTTTAGCGATTACCTAATTTTCAGGTACTCATTTATGTCAGCCAAAAATAACGGTTCAGAAATAAGCACCAGCAATACTTTCTGTTCGTGTGCTTGAGAGAGAACGCGTGCGTGCGTGTGTGTGTGGGTGTGTGTGTTTGTAAATTAAAATAAGTTATATATATTTTTTGCACTGATTAGGTGAACTACATATTACACATGCATTAAATTGGGTGAGGTTTTCACAATTGAAATAAATGTTGCTGAAGCCTTGTTCATTGCGAATATTCAAAATATTGTTCCAGGCAAGCTGTTGCTTTTTATCTTCACCGGCAGCGTCATTGGTACATTAGATACAGCTCTAAATTAATAATCGCCCTACGCAATGAAATTGGCAGTTTTTGATCATGCAACGTGTAAGCAAACTCAGCACATTGACAGCAAAGCAGTCTTGTTTCATGGTGTAACGCGCAGCTTTGTTGACCTAACACTACACCGCCGTCTTGGTTAGTGTTTCCTGTTATTCACGACATGTAATTTCTGTCGTCGTACGTTCGTCTTGCCTTGTCATTTCTGCCTTATATATGCTTCGTCCTTGAGTTTGTATAATTAGGTCCACGATCACGTCGGGCATTGTAATGTGTATCAGTACATGTTCAAACTGATTGATTCCTATGGACACTTAGGGTTTTAGTGGTTTGGTTCCGGTGAGGATTTGAGTTAATGTGATTTATAATTTTATGTTTTGTAGGGACTAAAATAAATGATTTAATGGAAATCTGTTCATGTGCAAACGCGCAGTCTCAAACTATTTCTAATTGTGTGCGTGCTTGTGTGCGCGCGTGCGTTCGTATGTGTGTGTTACTGTTAACTTCTTTTAAAACAACTTTCTATTTTACTTGCACATGACTCTTTTTTCCCCTCCAAAACAATTTTTTTTTAAAAATTGTTAGTTTTTTTTTTTAGCTGTCTTAGATTGCTTCAGGCATTTATTTACTTTTTTAATCGACAGCTACTATATTCTGTAAAGTTTACTCTTGGGTGCATGTATCTGTTTCTCGTTAGTTAATTAATTCATTTATTTCCTTATTACTTTTTTTCCTCCTCGATTTTATTGTATTTCTTGCACTATAGTTGCATGTTTGTTTCTTTATTGTTGAGAAGGTTAATTAATATACTTCTTTTTTTGTGTTGCTTGTTCCTTTCCCCAGGGACATTTCATTGTTATAATTTGTCAAAGGGTAGCACTTATTTAACCTTTGCTTTTGTGTGCCCTTTATGTTCTTCATGTCTTGTTTGCCTGTCTCGCGAATAATAATAAAATTCTTTTTAAACCAATGGATATATTTGTTAAGCGTATGCACTTCAATATAAGAAATACTACCGCTCCTGTGCATTGCGCAAGGCAACTTCCCAAAGCCTGTATCATGGCTTTTTGCAATGATATTGGCTCCGACAATGTATCATTTCAGATCAACATCAAGACGACAACCAGATTTAGCTTTAAAACGGTAGAGATTTTGTGGGAAGGAAATTCATATACAATGTACAACATTTAACAGACGTATAGCTTAGAATAGGGGACATAAAAGGTAACATAAATAGACCTATATGTTAACTTTTTGACAGTGATTTTCATCAGTTTGTGCAAGTTAAGATAAAACAATTTTATTATCTCTTTCAAGACAGTTTGACTAATCCAGTTTTGTGGGCTAAAAATGTCTATACGACACGTGGTATGTAACCAAAACACGACAATTAATTATAATGTTACTGCTTTCTATAATTAAATACAAGGTCTTTCCAAAGATTATGTATCCAAAATTTGTTTTAATTATTTATTTTTTAACAGAAATCATTCCACAAATTCGAAGATAAAACGTCTTTAACCTCCAGAACACAAACGAAATGTCAAAAAATGTGTTGAGACTGTGTATCCGTGGTTTTTTTCGAGTTGAATTATGTTTTAATTTCAAACGGGAAGTTTCT
>JBAHVR010000383.1:0-57500 GCA_036898135.1 Oncomelania hupensis
GTTTATTTGAAACTACCAGGGATTTCGTACTAAAAAGAAACATGGCGGAAGTGCTCTGAAGGCAAGGACGCCAATGCAGAAATAATTATGGATTCTTCTTTTTCCGGAATCGTTTATCGGTGCAGTTTCGTATATTAGTACTGTTGAGAACGAATAAAAAATTGAGTGAAATAAAATAATTGCCTCATTTTAAATCGCAAAATGGCGCAAAATCACGATTTTGCACTTTTCTTTATCACTACCACATCTTCACAGTAATATGACATGTACCTGCGAATCCTCTAAATAAAGAAAATTGCAATCCCTAAACAATGAACAATCTGCTAAATAATACAGTATATAGGAAAATAATTCATTCTTTAGCAACTATGCTTATTTACCTATATCATAATTTATTTACATAAACAATGTATCTTTTAGGTAAATAATAAGTTATTTACCGAGAAAATATATTATTTAGAGAAATCTTACATTGTTTGTAAAAGAATGATTAGTCTATTTAGAAAATATGCTTCTAAATAAAGATTATTTAGCTGAAAGTGGTTAAAAAAAATACAGAAAAAAATCGCAAATAAATATTTTACAAAGGGAATTCTATACTTGGATGGGTGACCGCACTTTGAAGGCAACTACTAAACGACACAAAAAAAGGATTAAAATAAGCGCACAACGCACCCCAGTCTACACAGCGGTGAATGAGTATCTGGATCTTTTTTAGAATCGGGGAAGTTCAAGCAGCAAGGGAGAGGAGATAGGCACCGCCCTCATAAAGCTGGCCTAGAAAAAAGAGGGGTCCCAAACGCTTCTCTCCCCAAGGACCGAAAAGGTTACGGGAGCACCGTTACCCTTCCCTTTTACCTTGTTAGCTAGATTCCATTCATTTCAGTTGGTTTTGTTCAATCCGATTCAAGCGTAGCTTTTTTGAAAGCGTGTACGTTGCGCGGATGGAGTAATAAACTGTAGTCCATTGAAATGTTAGGCAGTTTGGAGCTACAAGGAGTCACACTGCGTAGCTAAGTCAGACATTAGGCTAACGTTCGCCGCTAGCTTGTGAGTCTCAGCTATGCTGTGTGACAAGAAGTTTGGGTGGGGTTCTGGGAATACATGGAAGGTTTTCTGAAAGAGTGACACTTCGTTGTTACGTTCCCGGGCCATTTTGGAGCCCAAAACCTAGGCTGTCATCTGCAGAGTCCACATGGTCAAGGGGTCTAAATTTAGGCAAAGGACGTCCTTAATAAAGCTTTGCGTCATCCACGGAATCAAGAAAATAGGTCTTATTCTTAGAACTTTGGCCAATCCTGGATTCTTGATGACAGACCCAGACAATGTTGCAAATGGCAACATTTTGTGACGGTCGCCCGCGCCCCGGGAGTGTAAACTCTGGCGATAGCGCAAACCTCTATCGGTTATTCAGATTGTATGAGTGCTGGGAAGTTACAGCTGGTATATTTTAAATGTATCGTGTGGTTTCATCCAGCTAGCTGACACTAGTGTTAGCAATACCACAATAAAACGTCCATATTATTTATACACTCCTCCAAAGTTAAATTAAACTGCAAATAAAAGTATCTATTTATTCGACTTCAAAAACATTCATTCAAACTCCCCTCCCATCTCCCTTCCCTCCCCCCTGCACCTTTCCGCCACTACCACCACCCCCAAAAAAGAAGAGTATAGTCGTATTATATTGGGTAGTAGAGTAATCTTTGCTTTCTTTTCAACGCAAAAAGTGGGTGTGGGATAAGCAAAGGCATATTGGTATGGGAATATTACTTTATAATTGGTAAACGTATTCTCCCAGTCTTTGGTTTTGTCGCTTTTTGCCTACCACCCCCACCACCTTCTCTGCAAGTGAGCTCTTTTACTATGAATTTCGATTTAGCATTTATTGGTTGTATGGCATTTTCGTTTCGTTGTTGTCATTCACCATTGGTAGTCCCAAAGTTGTTGTGGTGAGCTCTGTTTATCCTAACTCTAGTTACGGTGTTAAAAGTGTCCCAAGATCACACATTTCAGAGTCAACCGATCCTTTTCAAACTCACAGTGGTTGTTCCCCCACCGGGAAAAATTAGAGCCTAAACAACCACGTCCCACCCCAATAAAAAAAATCTTTATATAAATCGGTACATTCATTTCTTTATGCGCCTGTTTATAGGTAACATCAATGTTCTAAAAATAAGTAAAAGTAAAGCGAAAGTAAACTCATTGTCACAAGAACTAAACAAAGACCATACAACAAAATCAGCAAACATTTTTGATACCCTTACCCTTTCCTTTTAAGGTATAAAGTTGTTTTGTTTTGCTTTTGCCGTTTTATGCAAGACATCAGACATCATATTCACACATACATATTAATAAGCGTATCTTGAAGAGAAAATCGGACTTCTTGCCGTTGCATGTCGCCAACGCTTTTTCCATATCAAGGATCAGTAACCTATTTGAATTAGGCCAGAGAATCATCCGATCTGACATGAGTAGTAGTGCTCATGACAAAATGTGTAGTTTTTCAGGCAAATGAGTAGTTCCAACCAAAACTTGTCAAGGTTATTTTCTCATGGCCATATATCACGCATGTACGTATACGCTATATAGATCTAATTATTGTGAGAGAGAGGTTGGCGTTGGTGATGATTTGGCAGATCATAGCCTCAGTCTGCTCTGGTTGTATGGCGCTCATTATCTTTGGAGTCGTTTACTACAGGTTTATTCGACACAACAGATGCGTACAGTTTACTCTGTTTCGATTTAGCTCCCGGAGCTTTTCGGAGCTCCATTAAACTAACGATGAGACGCACTTGCACAGTGACGTTTGCAGACGTATAAACCGCTGGCAAAACAAGTCTGCTCTTTCTTTGATAGATTTTTGTCCCCGGACACAAAGCGTATAAGGGACTTAAAAACGAAGTTAATTTAATATAAGAAGACAATGTGTAGAAAGGATGATGTAAGGAAGTTCGGCGCTTAAAGCAACTGCAACGTTGGTGTAGAAGATGCGCAAGCTGACGGAGGGCATGTGGTGAGGAGATGTGCCGATGAAGCCATATGACCTTGCAGAGGCCGCGTGAGGAAGAATAGGCAAAACGCTGGCGGCGCAAAACGCCTGGGGCCGGGGGTAATGAGCGCGACTTTCAGGCCAGCGACGAGCAACTTTCAGTCTCGCGACAAGGTGCGCGAGTTATGCGCCCCGATTACTGCAGTCGCCGGAGCTGATAGTCGCTCACAGTCGTGGCACGCCCCTCGACTAGCGGGCGTCAAGGCACACAATTGAGTCTGCTCTGTTTGTTTGTAGATTATAGTCACACGACACTTTCGCATATAGGTGACTACTGGACCGATTTATACTGACACCAGCGGGCCAGTTGTTGGTAAAGGGGAAAATAATATGATCACACGTTGACCAATCCGGGATTCGAACCAGCGACCTTTCGGTTACTAGCAAGACGCTCTTACCAACTGAACTACCCGGCCCCTCAAGAGTCTGCTCTTTCCTTCGATTTCTTATATAGCCCAGTGGTCGCTAAAGCTCTCTTGTGCTGTGCATGACATTTGACCATGGGGCTCCGTTCCTATCTTATCCTGTCCTATCCTATCCTATCAAATCCCGTAACTCGAAGGTCGTAGGGGCACCACAGATGATCGTTTACTTTAACCAGCGTACTCCATCTTTCTCTGTCCTCAGCAACCTTCATGGCTTCGCTCAGTGTCAAGCCAGTCCATTCTCGAATTTTGTCCTCCCACCTCTTCTTCTGTTTCCCTCTTCTTCTGCCTCTTTGCACCGTGCCTTGCAAGATGGTCTTTGCAAGGCCTGATGCTCTGGTGACGTGACCATATCATAGGAGTTTCAGTTTCTTCACCACTGTGAGCATGTCATCGTGTTGTCCAGTGGCTTGTGTGATGGTCTGTCGGACTTCGTTGTTGGTGATGTGCTGGGTATACGAATGCCCAGAAGTCTTCTGTAGCACCTCATCTCCATGCTTTGTATTTTTCGTTGTAGATCTGCTGTGATGGTCCATGTTTCGTAAGCGTATAGGAAGATGGAGATGAGAAGGGAGCGCAGCAGCCTTACCTTGGAATGTAGACTGATGGTCCTGTCTTTCCAAATGGGCTCCAACCTTGTCAGGGCAGCAGTTGTTTGAGCGATCCTGGAGAGGACTTCCTGTCGGGACCCATTGTCTGATACAATGGCTACTAAATATTTGAAGCTATGCACTGTGTTGAGGGATCGGCCTTGGACTTTGATATCCATTTTGATGCCTTTGGTATTGTTGGTCATTATTTTGGTCTTCTCTGCACTTATTCCCCTCCAGCCAATCCATCAATGTCATCCGCAGAACGGAGGTTGGAGATTGCTCTATCCCTATGCTGAGTGTGCCTTCGTGATCTGCAAGGGCATCTGACATGATGCGCTGTAGGAACATATTGGCGACGTTCAATGTACTTTTAGAGGAAACCGGCCTGCTGTTGAGTCGCGAGTATGCTTTACTCCCGCAGTGTCAGCACCTTTGAGCCGTACCACTATTCAAGTGAAGACCGTTCGCATGCACGCTGCTTTATCGCAAGGAACACTGCGCTCAGCAACACATGGCTCCCCATACGGACGGTGTCCAGAGACACTGATCTATGTAATGTAATCAGTAACACAGGCGGGCATCCAAGCCGCTGAAAGCCGCGCATTAAAAAACACGGATCGGCGCGACCTAAATTTAGATCTGACAAAACGCGTTCTAAATTACGTAAAAATAATACACAAAATTACGTATTTTCGTTGAAAAAGTGTGCTTACGTAAACACTGCGCGTGCTTTCATTCTGAAGCACCCTTACACTTTTTTTTTCTTTTTTTTTTTTAAATGCGTACTTTTCTATGGTCATTACGTCGTGTGGGCAGGTCTGCATCAAGGTTATGTCTATATATTGAGGCTAATTTCTTGGTCACAGAAACCCAATGTTTTCTGTGCGCCTATGTTTTCTGTGCGCGGAGCCAACACGCAGATTATTCTGTACGGTACGTGAGACTGCTGTCTTTAGAATCTCTACAAAACGTAATTCTGTCTGTATAAGTTACATTACATGGTTATTGCTTTAGGTCCAGCGGACTCTTCCGAGCCAAATCATAAGTTCGAGTAGTCTCTGATTCTCAATGTCCGTGTTTTCTGTCTTCTTGTTCTTGTTCTTTTTCAGGATACTGTGGGTACTTCGCCGGAACGAAGAAATAACTCCGCATTTTAAGGATTCGCATTGTAGTCTTGCTGGACCAAGCAGGGGATTCATTGCTATTCATGGAAAGCTAGTCAGTCACATCCGCGTCGTCAGATCTTTTCCGATTTTTTTTTCTTTTTCTTTTCCTCTCGGTTCTTTATTCTAGCGATCATGCGAAATTTCCGGGGTAAATCCTTGCTTGACTTGAAATGTGTATAATTTGCTATGCTATCAGTTCTTTTGTGATGCCTTGTTGTGTTTCTTACCTTGATGATTATGCAAGAAAGTGGATGCCTTGATCAGTAGTGTTTATGTACAAAAACTTCATAATGTTTTGCAAGTAAAGATATTTCAGATTCGACAAAATTGTATTAAGGTTTGGCACTTAAATATGGAGCATTTTAAAGTATAACTTTACGTTTGTTGGTTGTGCCATACTCGGGACGATTTTAAAGTATTCAGGAAAGTTTCATGTTCGGCCTTCATACCATTTCGTTAGTTGTAATTATCCACATTTCACTCAGACTATAATAATTATGTCTCTTTCTCTTACACACTCACTCCCCTCCCCCATCCCCACTTCTCTCTCTCTCTCTCTCTCTCTCTCTCTCTCTCTCTCTCTCTCTCTCTCTCTCTCTCTCTCTCTCTCTGTGTCGGTTCGTCGGTCACAGTGTCACTGTCAGTGTCCAATCGAACATCTTAACGTTTGATTTCGTAGCCATGCCAGTGAAGAAAGCGCGCGCGCACACACACACACCCACACCCACACACACGCACACACAAGTTGAATAAGACCTGTTTTCCGTCCGACTGAACTGTTCTTAGCGATAGAGATGCAAAGTCTTGCTTCCAATTTCCTTCCCATCAGAACCTGATGGCACAGAGATTGGCAGGGAAAAGATTGGACGCCATGAAAGATCAACGCATTAATCACGTCCTTGTTGGCACCCCACTTAAGAATTTTCACCCACAAAATCACCAACTAGGCTCCCCCGTTCCAACACCACCCACCCAACTATTAAATGCTTGAACCCACCGACAAATAGGCTCTAATCACGCACTTGAACTAGTCTCAAATCCATGAACTCGTACTCACCCACCCCTCTATTCTCGGCCCACCTAACCTAATACAATGTCAGTTTTTGAGTAAAACGGCCAACTATAGGCACTAATCACCCACTAGACCTATCCCCACAAACCGGTCTACCCAGGCCACGTTTTCTTGAGGACAGACAGAACGGGGAGGGGAGAGGGATAAAAAGAAGCTTTAGCTTTCAGCAAACAAGAGGAAAGGAAACCGCTAATGGTTCTGTGCTCATGCTGGAACTGATTTGGGCTGGAATTTGTCCCCTTCACACGCACACCCACACACACACACACACACACACACGCACACACCCACACGCACGCATACCCCCCCTCCCCCTCAACACACACATACATACACTTTGCATCACTCTCTCCCCTCTCTTCTTCCAAGCCATTTCATCTTTGGCTCCACAATTCTTGGGGACATTAAGTGAATAGATCCCGCTGAGCTGAATAAACAATACAATACAATACAATACAATACAATACAATACAATACAATACAATACAATATAACTTTATTGTCTGATGTTCATCACATACAGAAATTTGTCTTTGGCTCGTCGTCCGCAAGAAGCATGCAATATATCCATTTTATATATACACAACCAGCAGAGACACATTCATTTCTAATGGCACAGCAGCAACCTTAAATTCCAATCAAATACAGACATTCAAAATCTAAACCCCACATCAATAATAACATAATTTTACATTCATGCAGAAAAAGCACACACACCCACACGCACCCACACCTACACACAAAATAATCTAATGACAGCACAAGTTAAGTGTTGTCTTAGGTAGAGGCATGCCTAGAACATTCTACATTTACCTATACATAGACAGTCAACAATTAATTACATAATACAATGCAGTAGCAACATTCTTAAAACATATTAGTAATTTTAAAAAAAACACAGCAAAGACACAACTGGGCAGGTTGCCTATCTCATAACTAGATTACATTTAAGAGTACCATAACAATGGTTAGGATCATTAAAATAACAAGTTATTAAGAAATGGAAACGACGCTGACAATGCTTTATGTCGTCTTTCGTGAAAATGTGTCGTGCTTAGGAAGGTCTATTTTATTAAAAAAAAAAAAATTTAAAAATCGTCTGTTGCATAAGAACTTGGCATTGTGGGTAGTGTTGTGTTGAAAACGTTGTTTAAGGGCAAGAGAAATGTCAGGAAATTCAGTATATGATCACAAGCGTGTCTTGCATAAACAGAGTGCACTTGCGCACGATCGAGCATGAGCTTACCAAGCCCATCTGTGCTTTCGGCCTTATTCACACACACACACCTGCCCTTACCCCATTCCTCTTTCAGATTTCTCTTTGTCTCTGTCTGTCTGTCTCTGTCTTTGTCTCTGTCTTTGTCTCTCTCTCTCTCTCTCTCTCTCTCTCTCTCTCTCTCTCTCTCTCTCTCTCTCTCTCTCTCTCTCTCTCTCTCTCTCTCTCTCTCTCTCTCTCTCTGCCACCATTCCCCTTCTAGTTCCACGTTGGTTTTTTTTTCCCCACAGCAAAACTTTCTCCCATGTGGAGTTTAGGATGTTTAGGATATGATTAAGTTTCCAGACTCAACTCTGAATCCATACAGAGTGCCTGCTGAACATACAGTTGACTGGAGGTTTGGTAGATCCCTGACGCTCATCAGTGAGAGGAATACTGTTCTATGCAGCGTTTTATTTTCTCAAGTTTTCCTCTTGAACACTACAGCTGTAAATAATAATTAAGGCCTTTAGCACAGAGCAACAAGCACTCAAAACTAGGAAATCTAGCAGTGGGTGTATTTTTGTTTTGCTTCGGTTTCCAGACGCACGTATTACCCTGAGTCTTCCCACGTTTGGTTTGCTTGGTTGCTTTTGATGCTGTTTGCAGTCTTGCGTATGTAAGTTGACCTACATTCTGCAGTCTTGCGTATGTAAGTTGACCTACATTCGGCCGTCTTGCGTATGTAAGTTGACCTACATTCTGCAGCCTTTGCATTTGTAAGTTGACCTACAATCTAAAAGCTTCCGTGTTAATTTTACGTGTACTCGTTCTGCACTTTTTGTTGCCTAGATATACAAGATACTTGAAAGGCATAGGTTGTTATTTCCCTTTAGCACACAAGGGCATATCATCATTTATTAATCTCACCATCTCACCATCTTCATTTTCTCTTTCTTTCTTTCTTTCTTCTTTTGATCAATTGCTCATGTACTTTCCAACTCAAAGAACTGCTTAGGGCGCGTCTGCCTCTTCTTCTGTTGATCCTCCTTCGTCCTCTTGAGATGGATGTGGGTCAAAAATGTTTCCATTGATATTTTTTTAATTCATTATTTTATAATTGCTTTTTTGGTAACGATGATGGGAATGAGATGTTGCTGACCATATTGCTTTGTTTGTAAGTGCACACAGATAGGGATAGAATACTATCTTCTTGTGTGTTGATGATGGTGATGCTTGGAGTGTTACATAATTATTCTGGAAATAGCTACTCTGTCCACCATAATGTGCTGAGTGCAGTGAATTTCATCATGTGTGTAGAATATCTTGTGCAGGGGTAAAGTGGAGGTTCAGCTCATCGGCTCATCAGCGTGTGATTGTGAGGGCATTTTAAAATGGGCCCGTATTGATTTCTTAATAGCCAGGTCTTGTTCAGGCAATGTGCCATGCAAAGGTTAGACTTGTTCAAGCTATTCCGTGATTTCCAATGAATAGTTCCATTCAGCTGAAGAAGATGAAGGGGATCAGTTGGACTTTATTGGTTGAGTTCAGAAAAAAAGAAAAGAAATAGGACTGGGGCAGGGTGGGGGGATGAAAGAATAGTACATTATCTTAAATTTAGTTAATGTTAACAGACACAATGTAGAGATGAGATCAGCTTTTTTTATTAAATGATTGCAAGCCTACATTTCTTGCTTATCGATCATACTCACTCCTCCCCCTTTTTCAACCCTTCCTCAACCCTGCATCTTTGAAATGGACTGATGGCAATAATTTAATAAATATCTTGAGCTCTCACGATGTCCCTCTTTTTGTCTTTTTTTCCTATATTTTTTCTTCTACTTTCATTCTCACTCTCATTCGCAGGTGTGGAATTCTTTATTTACAGTATTAGAGGTAATCAAAGACAATATAGCTAGCGTAGCTATATTGTCTTTGATGTAATTCATTCACACTCTCTCATTGAGCAGTTGGCAGTGCAATAATCCCTATGATCTATGTGTGTGTGTGTGCAGGCCTTAAACCGTGCGACCAACGTGGTTCTGCAGCCGCATCATGTATCTCGTGACAAGCGTGGCAAGGCTTTGGGCATGCGCGCTGGGTTCCGCGGCTGCACCATCTGGCTTACTGGCTTGTCTGGAGCCGGTAAGACCACCATCTCCTTCGCTCTGGAAGAGTACCTCGTGTCCCAGGGCATTCCATCTTACTCCCTCGACGGTGACAACATCCGTACAGGTCTAAACAAGAACTTGAGCTTCTCGCCAGAGGACAGAGAGGAGAATATCCGCCGTATCTCTGAGGTGTCCAAGCTGTTTGCTGATGGTGGTATTGTCTGCATCACCAGCTTCATCAGTCCTTATGAGAAGGTGGGTAAATCTCTCTCTCTCTCTCTCTCTCTCTCTCTCTCTCTCTCTCACTCACCCCTCTCTCCCTCTCTCTCTTTGTTTGTGTGTGTGTATGGGTGTGTGTGTGTGTTTATGTGTCCGTGTGTGTGTTTCTGTAACATATTTTTCTAATAATTGCTGTTGATTGTAGAGTCATGACCAAGACTGATCCAAATATAATCAAGAGACAGTATTCAAGGTATATTTATTGTCCCCACAATGCCCACTAAAACTTGGTGACCTTGATAATTTTTTGTAGTTAACAAATCGCATTATTGTGGACAGGATCGTGATTGTGCTCGCAAGCTGCACGAAGATGCTGGGCTGAAGTTCTATGAATGTTACGTCAACACCCCCATCAGCATCTGCGAGCAGCGTGATGTCAAGGGACTGTACAAGAAAGCCCGTGAGGGGAAGATCAAAGGTGGGATTTACAGGCATTTTATGTAATTATCAGCAAAAATCCACACAAATAACTGTTGTTTATTTATTTATTTTATTTATTTTTTTTATTTTTATTTCTTTATTTTATTTTAACAACTTTATTATCACCGAGGTGAAATTCGGGCACTTTTATTTTCGAAAGTACAGCATTCCCAAGTGAAGCGCTTTACCAAAGGTACATGCTGGGTGTGTTCTTGTCACCGGCACTCACCCGTCTAGGACATGAGCGTCAGGATCTTTAAAGTCCGTTATGATGGAATGCATGCGACACAGACTAGACCTCGGTTTATACTCTCATCCAAAGGAGTATAAGTATGTTATGAGCGCAGAATCCACATGCAGATTATTTCGTAGGGTATGGGAAGACTGCTGTCAGTAGAATCTCTGCAAAACGTAATTCTGTCTGTATAAGCTTGGGGTAGTCTCAGTGTCCGTGTTTTTTTGTCTTGTTGTTTGTTTTCAGGATCTATGGATACTCCGCCGGGATGAAGAAATAACTCCACAGTGTTAGGGTGTGCTTGCTAGACCATACAGGGGATTGCTCATCTATTAAATAGATATGAATTAATTTAAAATCACATATAAAAATTAACAAACAAATAAATACCATATATTTAAATTGAATACTATAAAATATCATGCCCAATACTGGATTCGAACATCTGACCCTCAAATGCTCAATATTATTTTGCCAGGAATCATCAGTCCTCACATTTTGTCAACGTCTTTTATTTCCCCTCACTGCTCTTTCATTGCTGTACTGAGCATTCTTTCTCGGTCTGCACACAAGTGATCGTGTTGTAAGATGAAGCCTCACGACGAACGTATTACGAGGATCAGACCTTTCATTGCTGTCCTGAGCATTCATTCGTAGTTCCTGCAAGGTCCTTTATTAACTGTGATATGACGAACACTTCAGTATAATTATGAATGTGCAAAACGCTGCGCAAATCGATATATCCAACTCCTTTAATACTATTTGCTGTTTGCAATATTCAGGCTTCACTGGAGTGGACCAGGCATATGAACCCCCATCCAAGCCTGAGCTGACCCTGAGGGCTGGAGAGCAGACTGTGGATGAGTGTGTCCATCACATTGTCTCTGCTCTGATGGATGATGTGAGTTGTAATCTTTATTATTTTTTTTAAATAGTTTTGTTTTAATTGTATTCATAAAGGATTTAGGTGAAAAATAACAGGTAAAAGGAAAGGAAAGAGCCAGTTAGAAGTATCTGTTTTCTCAGGCTGGATTCACTATCAAATGTGTATTGTTAGAATTGAATTCAGTAGGGTTTATTCAGTGAACGAATAATGCAAAACTTATCAGCGTGTATTGCTAATGGATCTGTAATATGATCCGTGCATTTGTATTGTGTAGGGCATCGTGCCACGAGGCGCAGTGAGCACTGTACGTGAGCTGTTTGTGGAAGACAGCAAGAAGGCGGCCGTCAGGAAAGAAATTGAGACTCTGCCAGCTGTGGACATCACCATGGTGATATTTTAAGCTTTATGATTTCTTCTTCATTAAAAAAAATATTGTTTAGCACCTGGCTGAGTTTTTATGTATGCTTATAAATAGTACTGCTGCAGCTGTTTCTTCTTCTTTGCATGTTGAAACATTAGGCTTTTGTTTTAATAGAGGAATCATGCCATATAAAAACTAATTTCCAATGAATAAAAAATAAGACAACATTGTTGCAAAAGTTGATAATCTTGACTAATTTTATTAAAATACGTTATTTGGTTGGCTGGAGAAGCAGGGATAAAGTCAGAGTCTACTTTATTATGAATACATAGTTTTGGAAACCAAACTATGCCATGGGTGGTGATAAACAGAATAAAATATAATTGTTCCAACCAAGGAGCAATGAGCTAGCTGTTTTAGGTATTACTGTGACTTTTGAACGATATGTTACGATTTCGCTATTTTTTATATTCCAGAACCATTTTTTATGTTTAATACATTTTTTTTTAAATTTCTAGGTGGACATGCAGTGGACGCAGATCTTAGCTGAAGGTTGGGCAACTCCGCTTTCTGGCTTCATGCGAGAGCGCGAGTATCTTCAGAGCCAACACTTTGGATGTCTTCTGGATGGTAAGAATTATTATCATTGCATAGTTTTCTTATTTTTTTTGACATTCTTGTCTTTTAAATGAGAGTTTTACTTTTTTTCTTCTGTCATTCTTATCTTTTCATGGACTGTTTCACTTTATTATTATATGAAAAAGTCAGCATCAGTATTATACTTCATTTCTGTTTGTCATCTATTCATTGGTAACTAATCATTCATTATCATAATAGTGCTTGTCCTCGTCCTTGTGGCTTGTCCCTCCTCTTCTTTTTCCTCCTTCTCCTCATCATCATCATTGTCATAATCATTGTTAAAATCCTCGTCATCATTATCGTCTTTTTAGAATAACGATTTTGCAGAAACTTTTTTTCTTGGCTTTGCTCATTTTTACTGCTCAGTGTTAATATTCCAGTGATACCTTTTTTTTTTTTTTTAAACTTAACCCAGTCACTGGCTAATACCTTTTTAGTCAATGAAAAATGTTCACGTTACCCCTACACAACATTTGTATTTAAAAAAAAAATATTTGTGGTGGTTTTGTTTTTCAAGGCATATATTTGAAAAATGCAAATATTAAATTAAAGTATTGCTTTTGTGGATGAGGATTTCTATCTTATTTGAAGACTTTTGTTTTTATTTGTATGAAAGTATTATATTCATACCCTTTTAATTATTCCCCCCTCCTCCCCTCCCCCCCTCCCTTCTCCTCCCTCCCCTATACACTTTCTCCTCCTGTTGGTTTAATTCACACTTCACTTATTTTCAGTGTCATTACCAACAGTTGATCATAGTAATACTTACTTACTTAATGCCCGTCGCCCCTGCCAGGGTATGGGCCGCCAACAACCGCTCTCCAGAGTCCTCTGTCCTGTGCAACCCAGGATAAAGTTTTCTCTTTCTTCTGTTGTTGACGTTTCTGTAGCGTAGTATTTTTTACTGGGTGGGGGTGCTAACCCCACGCCCAACCCTCCTCCTTTTGCAGACGGGCTTGGGACTGTCCTTGGCGGAGTTGATCATAGTAATAACCGATGGTTTTTTTTCCCCTTTCATTTGGTTTCTATTTTGTTTCTCATTTTGGTTGCAGTTGTATTTTTGCTATTTTTTTGTTGGGTTCTTTCGTTACATTTTGTTTTTATTTTAAGGAACTGGTTTAAACATGTGTTTTATTATTTGAAAAAAACAACATGACAAACAAAAGTATTTTATTGTGCACTGGAATGGCAACAAACATTCTTATATAAGTTTATATAAGGAAATGGATGATGGCCTCTTCCTACACCCTATCTGAAAAGCGTTTCTTGAACATTGAGGTTTAACGTCTACACCCACTATTTGCGATTTGGCAGACGGGGATAACCATCCCAGGGAAGGGTAGGGACCTGAGAGGGGCCGGGTAGCTCAGTTGGTAAGAGCGTCTTGCTAGTAACCGAAAGGTCGCTGGTTCGAATCCCGGATTGGTCAACGTGTGATCATATTATTTTCCCCTTTACCAACAACTGGCCCGCTGGTGTCAGTATAAATCGGTCCAGTAGTCACCTATATGCGAAAGTGTCGTGTGACTATAATCTACAAACAACAGGGACCTGAATCAACACTGAACCATTAGAGCAATAATACTGCTAAAATGGACAGTGAAAATGGCCACATTTTATATCACCCACCACGGCATTCGAACCTGGGTCATCGGTGTGGCAGGCGAACGCTCTACCACTTGAGCTACAGGATCCACTTTGAACACACACCCTTGACAGACCCTCTTAACATTCACAGTGAGTGTTGCCCCACTGGATGAAATAGTCTATAACAAAAACACAAAAAAAAACTCTTTCAACAGTATAGTTATTTTTTGCATGAATAAATTCCATAGTTAGTGTGTGCCTATTAATAGCAACAGCCGTTGGCTTGCCAGCCTACATTCTGGAGCTAGAAATTTATTGTAAAGTTTTTCAGTTTAGGTTGATAAAGTAGACTCTACCCTACCCCAGATACCAAAGGCACACTCTTCAGCTTCATTGTTCACTCAGAAATAGAGTCAAAGGTCACGGGGCTATGGTACTGATGTACCCTTAATCAGGGGAAATCACTCCCTGTCAGAACTGAAACGGAAAATTCAAAGTTTAGTGGTGGTTTGAGCAAGGAAAGCCCACTTTATCATTGTGGGATGTGACAACAATGCAAATTTGTATGGTAAACCAGTTTTATCCAAAAGAAAACAAAGCCTTCAAATCCCAATTCCAAGTCTTTGTTTTCTTTTGTAATCTTTTTACAAAATTTAAATTTTTTATTTTATTTTATTTATTTAAATTTTTTTTGCTTAATGCCGTTATTGATTTTTCAAACTTTCTAATGTTCTGTTTTCTCTTGGGACCTTGTTGTTATAGTTGAATTTGCATCAGATAAGGGTAAGTCTCTTAGCCTTCATTACCTCCCCTGTTTGTTTGTTTGTTCTGTGTAACTAAAAACTAACGAAGAGAAACCTTAGTTTTGTTTCAATCATGTGTAGTTTTTCTTTTTGATAACATTTGTTTCACATCATCATTTCTGACTGTGTGATTAATAGTTCTGAATGAATAAGGAATGTGTTCAATATTGTGTGGGGATTTGGGGAAGGACAACGGAAAGGGGAATAGAGAGAGAGAGAGAGAGAGAGAGAGAGAGAGAGAGAGAGAGAGAGATTTATCAAAGACAATTTTCAGACAAAAAAAGAAAAAAGTGTTAAAAGAGTCAAAATTTGCAGAAAGTTGATTTTTTTTCCTTTCTTCTGATTTACTACTATTAGCCCTCATCCCTTTGACATGATCATTCAATGTATTTTGGATTTAATGCTGAGAGAAAAGATACAGTTTAAAACTTTAGGTTCACTGATCTTTGTGTTTTAGCTTAGTTTTGAGGAACGTTATTTAAAATAGTCTAATGTATGACATCGTTTTCTTTCTGGTGGTTGTGGGGAGCGATCACTTCTCTGATGTCTATAAACGTAAATATTATTTATTTGTAATCTATTGTTGTATTTATTTGTATCATTGGTATTATATTGAGTTTTTCACTGCATTTACAATCAAACATAATGTTTCTATCATGTTTGTTTGATTGGTTATGAATTTGCTATTTTAAGACTACTAGTTTACTCGAGTGAAAATATTTGGAATGTGTTTTTGCTTGTAGGACAGTTGTCCGATGATTGATGGACATTCACAGTAATTGCATGTTTGAGTGTTCAAAGTTTTACGTTTTTTCTAAGATTAGCATTTTTGTGTTGTGTTTGAGTGTGAGAAACTGTTGAATACAATTTTTATTGTTGAGACCATATTCTTTAAGCTTTAATTGTGAAAAGAATAGAAGCACAGGAACACAAAATAATAGAGGAAAAACCCTAGAAGTTTGGTTATTTTTACAATCTTTACTGGCTTTAGATTGTTAAAATGTTACAACAGCCAATGGATTTGAGCTCTGTAAAAAGCCCTCTTCAGCACTTTCACTACATTTTTGTTATTATTGTTGTTTCTGTGAAAGACCGGTATACAGTTACCATTATCATATCCACTGACATTCATTGCCCTAACAAAAATTTGAGAAAAACCGTTGTAAAGATAGAAATGGTAGAATATAAATGGTAATTATAAATCTCAATTTCAAGTCTTCATTTCATAATCTGTATATTATCTCTGGGAAGGGATATAGTCCACATAATTAAAATTGGTTGGAACGTTGGTTCTGTGTAAAAATGAATTAACATTTTTGGGGCAACAATTGGTAACAAATACTGTAACAATTTATAACAAGGTGTTAATTGAATATTTCGTATTTATTTCACTCATCATTATTGGGACTGTGCGGTTTTTTTTTCCTGTTTATTATTTTTAAGGTGTAAATGGGTTATCTTAAGGCCCCGCCACACATACCGGTTTGAAGGACGATTCTAGATAGGATTTGGGATCCGTATCGATTGAAGTGCGATCGCGTCGGACTCCAAAACCGGTAGCCCTGCCACACGTTTCCGATCAAGTCGACCCGAAACTTCCACACAATGTGCATTGTTTATATTCACTTTCACTAGTGTCAGTGTACACGATCCCCAACCCCATCCAACAGTTCACCATCCCCATACAACAGCTCACCATCTAGTCTGAAACCACAACAAAAATAATGTCTCTACATGCTACAAAAACTATTTAAAAATAAAAACGTAATGGAAAATTAAATCAAAACCATACAAAACATCGCGGTTGCATCACAGGCTCTGAAGTCTTTTATTTCGTCTTTGAAAACTCGTGGGCCTCCTACATAGGTACGTAGTATAGTATATATAGTATGTAATTGAGGCCTATGAAAGACGAGACTTCCCAGCCTGTGGTTGCATTTCCACTCACCTGTCATCAGCTTCGTTTGTGCCGCCAAGTTGACAATGAACACGGGACACATTCTGATTGGTTGGAAGTTTACAACCGGGGCCGATTTTGCACAGCAGAATAGAACAGGCTCTAATCGCACGATACCGAGCCGATTGCAAATCGGACCGCAGGCAAGTAGGAATTCTGACGTCATCACGTAGCAACCGGGATCGGATCGCAAACAAAATAGTTGCACAATCGGCATGTGTGGCGGAGCCTTTATATAGCTGTTGTATTGGATACTTGATACAGCTATTTAAACTGTGCATTTGATTCTCATTGATAAATAAATAAGGATATGTTACATATTATATGGACACTTACAGAAAACAGTAGTCTTTCGGCTTTACATAATTTTGCTTCCAAAACATTTTATTCACCGCTTGAACTCTTTTACTCTCGTTGTTGACTATAGTCAACTTGTACATGGACCTCCATTGTCAACTTAGTTAATGCGTAGAAGGACCACCATTGTCGACTTTCGTTGATACCATTGTATATTGTCAAACGTACAAAGTTCCATTTTGAACAATACTTGCTTTAACGCTACTCGACACATGACAATTCCCATTATGGCAACGACTAAGATGGCTTACAAGCAAGTCTGCTAAGATGTGTGTGTAGTAGTGAGTGAGTTGTGCTCACCTGACATATTTTCCAGTTCTTATCTAATAGCCCAGTTTCATTTGCTGGCTGACTTTCCTCGGCGCTTGATAAGTTTTGCCTTGAGATTTTATGCTAGTTTATCTTCCACAAAGACTTGCTACTTTTATCTACAAGGCTAGATTTTGCTAACTTGTAGAGATATGTAATCAGCATACATATTTATTTACCAGTATTAGAAGGTAGGAAGGACATAGGTTTGTGTTTTTGAATTATTATTATTTTTACATTTCATTTAGTCTGATACTTATTTGTTATTGTAATGGTGGACCAGGTGGGAAAAGAGAAGAAAACAATTATAATAAAGTTTTCATCCATGTGGATGCAAATAAAATGGCAACATTTGTTCTTGGAGCTCACAAAATTCCAAGTGTTTTTCTTCAATAGGTTTGGAAAGAGCATTTTTAACAAAACAAAACAAAATACACAAAAATGTTAAAATCTATAGGAACTATTTGGCACTGGGAATCACGCTGTTATGTTATATTTGGTGGTAACAGAATTAAATTCAATGCTGAATCTGTTTTTTTCTGTAAGAGATTTTTCTTTTTTTTTCGTATGTTTGTAATACCAACTACTTTATATAATATACTATGCTAGGCTGGGTTTTGCAACATAAACATTAATACTTGCTTTTGTACATTGTAGTGTTTTAAAAACAACAGAAAGTTGTTTTGAAAAGGGTTTTAAATTAAACAAAACCCCAAATACATTCCGTTTGGGATAAGTTTTTCAAGCTAAATTTCTTTGTAGATACCTTTGGAGCATCCAGTCTTAGCTTGTTTCAGGTTTTGTCTAACATGCTGTTATGAAATGAGAATTTATTTTAGTCAATGCACAATTGTTTCTGCATGTTTTCTTTGTTTTCTTTTCTAAGTTGTACAATGAATAAATGAAAGCCTGTCTGAATGAATGAGTTAATTAATTAATTTACTAAACAAATGAATAGAGATGTTGTACAGGTACACTATATTTCTTATGATTATGGGGACAATAAAAACATCATGAGCCTCAATTGTCAAATCTATTAGGCAGGAAAAGAAATCTTTAAAAAATAAAAATAAATGTAGTTTTCTTAATTTTTTTCTGATTTCACTACTGAATTTTTGCCTTTGAGCTGTAGCAATACATTGTTCTCATATCTGACTGGCCTTTGCTGTGGTTTGATGTCATAGTAATTCTAAAGCAGATATTTTTGTTTTAATAGGGATGCATATAACAAAACATTGTTTTGAAGGAACAGTTTCTAATACAATTTCCCACCCACCCCCACCCCCCACTCACCCCGGGACAGTGGATTTGAACCCATTATGGATTTATTATCTATTTCAGAGGCAGCATGTAAATGCCTAATTTGTTTTTGACATACCCGGTTATTGTTATTGGGATCAAACTCTTTGAGACACACAGCAGGGCTTGAGAATACCCCACAATACCAAACATCTTCCTTGACAGAAGCAACCAATCACTGTGTTACAGGTGGCGTGACCAACCAGTCGGTGCCCATTGTGCTGCCAATTGAAACGGCGGACAAAGAGAGACTGGACGGCTGCGACGCGTTTGCTCTGAAGTATGAAGGGAAGAGGGTGGCTATACTGCGCAAGCCTGAGTTCTACCCCCACAACAAGGAAGAACGCTGTTGCAGGCAGTTTGGCACCAGCAATCTGGGCCAGCCTTATGTCAAGGTGAGCGCTTGATTTTTGGCATTCGCTTTCAATTAAAAGAAGTATCCTCCTCACAGATCGTTGCTTTGGGTATTACTGGTATTAGCCCTGTATATAAGAGTCCTAGTCAATCAGTCAGATTTAAGTTTTTGGTGAATTCCTTGGTTTTCTTACCTTTTATGCGTTTTCTGGTGTTATACCCAGATGATATTTATTTTTTTTTCTTTGATTTATTTTTTCTTTGACATCAATACAGTTGTATACAATGTTCATTTCCAATGTCAATCCGTTATGTATGTCAAAGTATTTTATATAAACATACATAAATATAACATTACAATACAGATTAGCCAAATAGGTTACAATAATAAATAATAATGGAATTGAAAAGAAAAAGAAGCCCCACATTACCATTGTTCACTTCAAGTGTTTAGCAAAGAAAACAAATTGCAAACATTACACACGTGTGAAAAAAATATGAATCTTGAAACAGAATAAAATCAATCCGCGTACACTTAGTCTTTCATTTACTGTAAGTGGGAGAAACTTAAAATGAAAAAAAAAAAAAAAAAACTCTTTTTAAAAGCACAGTACAAAACAACCAATCAAAAAAAAATAATTACATGAATTAAAGGTTGTTGTTTTTTTTTAAGTTAAAAAAAAGCAAAAAAAAAAAAATTAAAAAAAATGGGAGGGAAAAAATGTTAGTAGAGGGATAGACTGGCGTTGAAATAATGCATTTACAACAAAAGGTAATAACAACCACTTTCGTAAAGATGCACTGCAGCGTTCAATGTACAACAGAGAAAATAAAACGGTTTAATCTTCTTTTTTTTTTCTCTAACTTATACAAACTACTTCTAGTATGCAACAAGATTACATAAACAAAGGTGTATATGGATGCCATTCATTGTACACTTTGTGTGTATTCATTAATAAATATGATGCTTGTCTCTCTATTTCATACCGAGTTTTCAAATAAGACTTAAACATAGCAAACGTTGGAATACAGTTGTTCAACTTGCACTTATAGATAAAAAAACTTTGCAAGTACAATTATCCTATCGAAAATCACGTCTGACATAAAATGATCACCACAACCAAACAGTACAATGTTTTCGTTTAAATGCATATTAATAACATTCTGACAACTATGCCTTACTACATGTTCAAACTGATTCCAGAATGCCTGGATGTGTGCACACTGCCAGAACAAATGTTGTATACTTTCTCGCTCGATTGTACAAAAAGAACATAATGAATCCGTTCGAACACCCATACTTGACAGAATAGTGTTTGTAGCGATAATCCTATGCACTATTCGTAGCTGGAACCATTTAAGTTTAACATCAGGTATATTTTGGATTTTCTTAAAAACTATTTTCCAATTACAATCTTTACCATATTTCTGTTCCCATGTCTTACAGCAGTTAGGTTGTATTTCGTTTGATGTCAGAAGATCGTAGTAAACTCGTGCACCTTTTTTAACTGAATTCAGAATAGTCCATAGTTTATTGAATTCTAAAAAGTTATTATTAACGATTGGTATCTCAAAAGAGTTAATATACTTTTTTACAGCCTGCACACAACCAGTGTACGTAACAAAATCGGTTTGAACATTATATCTATGTACAAACTCTTGAAAAGATAAACAAGACCCATTTTCCTTTAATAAGTGTCCAATACAAAACACCCCTTTTTCATACCAAGTTTTATAGAAAATGGGTCT
Organism: Oncomelania hupensis; assembly: GCA_036898135.1. Taxonomy (NCBI): domain Eukaryota; kingdom Metazoa; phylum Mollusca; class Gastropoda; order Littorinimorpha; family Pomatiopsidae; genus Oncomelania; species Oncomelania hupensis. Next base: position 20,850 of record JBAHVR010000383.1, read on the forward strand.
GTTGTTAACGAGTATATTCTGATTGTAAAAAATCCTTTCAGAGATAATCTCTTCCGGTTTTTCCAAAATAATATGATTTGATAAATCTTTGTACGAATGCAAAACTTCTTTCCAAAAATTATTACAGTTGTCTAGCATTGGAAAATCCGCACCTAGTTTCTCAACGTTTTCAAAACATGAAAATTCCGTCAAAAGTATAGATCTCCATTTCTGATTTCCATATTTAAGTTTTTTTAACCATGATATTTTTAAAGCTTTAATAAACATTTTAATGTCTGGAATACCAAGACCTCCATTTGTTATATTTTTTACTGCACTTTTTCGACTAATTCTATCTCTTTTGTTTTTCCAGACAAATTCAAAAACTGATGTCTGAATCCCAGATGATATTTAAATGTGGAGAAGAGCTAGATTTGATTAATTGTAGCATTTGTTAATACCACAATCACACCGACTCAACCAAAGCTTTTAGGTTTTAAAGCTAGTTCAGCCAGGCTAGCTATAAATAGCTTCGCCGGTGCTCTTCTTTCCTTTCCTTTCACTGAAAGGGAGGGTGTAGGCAAGCTATAAATAGCCCGCGGCCAGCAAAATGTGGGAGAACCTAAGAGTGCTGCTCACATAGGCATTGAGCTGGTGTGCAATGTGGTGTCTTTACACAAAGGAGAATGGATACTAGCTGATTTGATTATTAGTAATGTTCGCTTATGATATGCATTATCTTGCCTTGTTATCCAGATGATATTTGAGAGCGGAGACTGGCTGGTAGGCGGAGACTTGCAGGTGTTGGACAGGATCAAGTGGAATGATGGTCTGGATGAATACCGTCTCACTCCCAAAGAGTTGCGTGCCAGATTCAAACTTATTGGTGTAAGTATCTTTATTTTTTTTCTCTTCTGAGTTTTATCTGCTGGTGTAGTCTGTTTAGTTTAGACTCTCTTCCATCTTTCTACCCTCACTTCCATTCAGTCACTGATTCAAACTGATTGGAGTAAGTATCTTTTCCTTTTTTTTCTTTGCTTGTTTTATTCGTTATTCTGTGTACACTTTTCACATTTCAGTCATCCTTGAGCCAGTGTTGCAGTGTAGTGTGGCGTTTTACTGTATTCAATGCCAATGAAATTGTCCAGATTTTGTGTGAATTTGTCGGAGGCGAATGCTCCAGACACAGCGACTCAACCAAAGCTTTTTAGATTGTGAGGTTAGGTCAGCCAGGCTAGCTATAAATAGCTTCGCCGATGTTTCCTTTCCCTGGAAGGGAGGGTGCAGGCAAGCTATAAATAGCCCGCAGCAAGCAAAATGTGGAGGCACTAAACAGTGCTGCTCACATAGGAATTGAACTGGTGTGCAGAAGTGATGTGACCTATGACCCATATATTAAAACAATTGCGTTACCTATGTTTTGTTGTGTGTCTTGCAGGCTGATGCAGTGTTTGCATTCCAGTTGCGTAACCCAGTGCACAATGGCCACGCACTTCTGATGAATGACACACGCAAACGTCTACTGGAAAGAGGCTACAAGAACCCTGTCCTTCTCCTGCATCCCTTGGGTAAGTTTCAGGATGCGGACACAATGTAGAAGGAGAAGAAAAAGAAGAAAATGTCTAAATTGTGAAACCTAAGTCCCCCAAAATTGCCAACTCCCGACAGCCATCAAATGTTTGGTCAAAAAGGTACACATTCAAATGCAAACATAAACATTGAAAAAATAATTGACATCGACAATAACGAGGGGACAAAGAGACGCGTTGAAACAAGGTTCCTGCATCTGCAGCGGTAAATGTTGTGGACTGATTTCAAAAATGAGTGTAGTTTAGAGCGAAAAGAAAAGGTATCTTTGCTCCAAGTGGTGAAAAAAGTAATGTGCATGATCAGGTAGAAATTTAGAATGAGGATTTTGAAGGGTTTATGATCATATTAGGAGAAAGAGGAAGTATCGATTCCCTTTGGTGAGGTTGAACAAAACGACCACAGCACAGTGGCTCTACTGAAGCTTTTCAGATTTTGAGGTCAGTTCAGCCAGGCCAATGCTTCCTTTCTATGGAAGGGGGGTGCCGGCAAGCTATAAATAGCCTGCAGCATGCGAAACGCGGAGGCACTGAACAGCGCTACTCACATAGGAATTGAGCTGGTGTTACAGCTAGATGAAGTGTGGACTAAATTAATTCTAAGTAGTTGCTTTTAACTTTCTATTTCAGAACCTGCAAACGTTTTCTGCATCCATTAGCTAAATAGTTTGGTTAAACTATGGACTGGAGTTAAGTTCATGACAATATCAAGGTAGCGAGCGGTGTGGCCAAGTGGGCTAAGGCAAGACTAACTTGCCTTGTCCACAAGCCAGAAACCAATGGAGCCTGACAGGTGTAGGTTTGATCCAGCCTCTGGGCGTTATGTTTCTCTGAATATTATTTACTTTCAACTCGGGCAACGTCTCTGGGGTTTTCTCCGGGTACTCCAGTTAGGTCCCCCAACAAAATTTCAAAAAAATAAGTCACAAAATAATGTTAGGTAGGGTGGGTTTGGGCGTGCCACAGGCTGCGACTATGCCTTCCTCAGGGGCCCAGAGTTTCCCAATAGAAAGGGATAATAAACTGAAAAAAAAGAAGAAAAGATTTTTAAAAAAAGGAAGAGAGCAGAAATTGATTTACGCCTACAATGCATTAAATGTTTTCCTCACCAATACTTGCAAAACAATATGATACATTTTATAGCAGGATACTACTACAGCAAACATGGCGTGCATCTGTTAACTAGCTGGTGATGCAGGCATACCAATAATCTGGAATATTGCAGTGAACATGCGGTGCATAAAATCAATGAAGATTTAATAAAACTGCCCAGAAACAATTTAATAATCAGTTAACAAATTGAGCAATAAGTATCTTAAAATTAGTATTGATTGCACATACTATTCCATATAATACACAGATGCAAATTTTCTGACTTTGAGGTTCTTCATGTTTGCTACCATTTGCATTTGTGTTATTGTAAGTCTGCTAATTAATCAAGAATTTAGTGTTTAAAAAAAAAAATCTGAATTGTCGGTAAATCCCTAGAGATGGGTCAACAATAATCATTTAGTCAGCAAGGGCGTGTAAATAAGTGTGCAGCTGTTGGAAGCTTGAAATGTATTTTGCTACGTTGGCACTAGCTATCGATCATCATTGATTTAGGGTTTATATTTCATATACCAAAATTATTATATGACGTGATTGACATTTCGGTTTACTGCGAGGTTGTTGGCAGATGTTGGACAGATGGTGTGAAAAATATGATAGTTAAAATTATGAGGAACGAGAAATAATGTAGGAAAGGGATTTGAGGTTAGTGAAGAAGTGGGGGTTTGGGGAATGGTGGACAGATGTGTTAAAGGTCATTTGAGGCAGGGTGGGGATGTGAGGGATGAAAGTGTGAAAGGGAAAAGGTTTTGTGGGTGAGTGAGACACAGCTGTGATTTTAGTGCATTTGGGAGTTGGAGTAAGACGAAGAAAAGGACTAAAGGGCTGATGTTATCAGTTGTGAGAAGCGATGGGACGATTTTATCAGTTGTGGGAGGGGAGAGGAAGCTTTAAATCAAGACTGACCGATTTTGGGGGTGACATATGTTGCTCACAAGCAGCTGTTGTTGAGGGCTAGGGTAAAAGTTAGCAAAGAATCAATACGTAGATTAGACAATAAAAATTGTCAGAATTTATTTCTGATGTGTTGAGTTGGTAGAAAGAGCAATACATATTTCATAACATTGACCTTGACCTCAGTTTTCCATTTTACGCATTCAGATGGAATAAATACATTATTTTACATTCTCTGTGACAAGCTGACAGGTACTCATTGCTTATCACACATTCCACTTCTGAACAAAGGGGACACGGTGTTGATTTATTGAGAAATTAGTCCAATACATATTTAAAATAGCAGCAATAATGTACACTGCATAAATTATTTGTTGACAGGTGGATGGACCAAAGATGATGATGTACCCCTGCCATACCGTATGAAACAGCACGCAGCCATTCTGGAAGAGAGAGTGTTAGACCCAGCATGGACAGTGGTGGCCATCTTCCCATCTCCCATGATGTACGCAGGACCAACAGAGGTACAGAAATACTTTTTACGTTCTTTTGTTTTTAAACGTGAGGTGTATAACAGGTCCTGGGCATTCTGCTCTGCGACCGTCTTTCTATGGGGGATGATTATTATCCAGAATCCAAAATCCAGGTCAGCATTTTAGTCAAAGCTTTTCAGCTGAAATTGTGGTGGTAGTGATGCCATAAGGAAGGAGAGCCATTTACCAACTAAAATATTGGAATTTTTGCCAATCCTTTTGACAGTCGCTATGCACGCAATACAGCCAACTGAAATCTCATGCTACAAGGCTTCTCTTCATTGTCACTTGTCTTGATCAATGGAATTTTGTCCATTGTTATGTTAAACTATGCTATGCCATGACATTACTCTTAATCAGTTTTAACAAATGTTAATGACATATTGAATGTATTTGCTCAACACAAGAAGAAGAAGAGGTAGAAACACTTTGCTCGTGACAGTCCTTTGGAATATGATTCAGGAATGGTTGATGATAACATTATTAATATATATATATATGATCTGTTCAGGTGCAATGGCATGCCAAGGCACGAATGGCAACAGGGGCCAATTTTTACATTGTCGGTCGTGACCCTGCTGGCATGCCTCATCCAGACGGCACAAAAGATCTTTTTGACCACACACATGGCGCTAAGGTACAAAACTTAACTTTGGGTTACAGCCAATATCAAATTTCCTGTCTTAGTAGAGTACTTGGGAATGGCATTGTATTTATTGAATTTAAAACTTACTTGCCTCAAAAGTGAAGAATAAAATTATGCCCCCAAATATTGATAACAAGCCAGAACTTCCAGTTTGTTCTATTGTTCGGTCTTATCCTCACGTGAGTTTAGGTTCTGACCTGACTTTGAAGTTTGTGTTCTTTTACACAATGGATTTCTCCTTTGTATTTCACATATTGTTTTCATCTTTAGGTATTGACCATGGCGCCAGGCCTAACACAGCTGGAGATAGTCCCATTCCGAGTGGCAGCATACAACTTGAAGAAGAAAGCTATGGACTTCTTCACGCCAGAAAAGAAGGACGACTTTCTCTTCATCTCAGGCACAAAGATGCGCAAGATGGCGCGCGAGGGAACCACACCACCTGACGGTTTCATGGCACCAAAAGCCTGGAAGGTGATGGTTGACTACTACCAGTCACTGTCATAACTTCAGCCGTCATTTCTCTAAAGGATGTCTTTACCCTGGACTCTCGTTCATTACAAGAAAAATAGGGACAACCTGTTACATTAACATCAGTAACTACTTTTATTAAATAGTAACAGAATAAATTTGAATAATGTCTGTCTTGAGCATCCTTTGAATAAATTTGGGCAAGTGAGTGTATTACAAGCACCACCTGTTTTATTATTTATTGCTGGAAGAATAATGGCCATTTTAGAAATAAATACAGCACTAGCTGAATCAAACTCATGAATTGTTAAAGGATTGAGTGGCTCTTGTTGATCTGATAAATGATGTCACAAATAGATTAATTTATTTGTTAACAAATCAAAGCTAAACAACTGCATTTTTTGCGAGAATGGCAAGGCTACAACAAACTTGTATTGTCATCAGGCCATTAGTGCAGCACGTTTCCTCAACAGATTGGAGGAGCCCCGTATTTATTTTGTAATGGTCTAGCACCTAGCGTAAATAGCATCCTTTTATCATCTCTCTGTTACTGTCGAGACACAACATGAACAAGACTGTTGTTGGGAGCAAAAAGTCGTTTACTTCTCTTAACCAATGACTCAGGCTTTTATTGATTTTATTGAAATGCTTCATTTACATTTTACTGAAAGATAGGTGTCCATTCTACAAAAATAACCATTTGTGTTGGTTACATACAAAATTGACAAAATTAAATAATGTAAAATCAAAATTTTGGATTACGCGCTTGACTGACGTGTGACCTGAAGACAGACGTGATTTCGACATTTCATATGATAAGATTTGTTAATCTATTAAAATTATTTATAAATTTAAATTTTTGTAATGCTGTTATCATATTTTGAGTTGAAAATTATCGCAAATAGGATCAAATACAATTTTAAATCTTCAGCTTATTTATGCTCTTCGATAAACTTGTCCCAAGTAATAGAAGTAACTGTTGAGAATGACAAAGGAGGGCTTCTCATACAATGGTGATTTACACAATTATTTTATTGTTCGTTATTAGTTGATAATTCCAATTTGATATTTTAAATAAAGTGCCTGTAATTCTTTTGATGTTAATAATGATTTTAATTAGTTAAATAAATTTATGAAAAATATAAAGCTCTAATTTGTAATTGTTAAGGAATATGTCACTTGACTAATAATTTGTTACAGTTTTACTATTGTAAAGGTAACTTTGTGAAGAACAAACTCCACTTTCTAGTGTTCATTATTTTGACAAGTTTGTGTTCATACAGATTTTAGGTATTGGTATGGCTACACTCGCTTCTTAATTGGAGCACTAGGTTTAGCCTGCAACAAAAGCTCTGAGATAATTGTTTTACAAACATTTGAACAAAACTGATGTTTATACAGACATTTCATAATTTATTTTGAATAATGGTAATTTATTTAACATTTTACAGCGTGTGGGATTCAGTCTATTCCTTTCTCCTATTGAGGCTAGTCATCTGTCTAGATTTCATTAAAAGCTATCGGTAAACAAACATAGGTATTAGTTTCACTGTTGCAGGTATCGTGTCAAAATGGAAACCAAAGTTACAATAATAGAATTCCTGCTAGAACTCGGCATATAGTTTCACTGTTGCAGGTATCATGTCAAAATGGAAACCAAAGTTACAATAATAGGATTCCTGCTAGAACTGGGCATATGTCCGATAATGCTGCCGATATAAGATGACAAATGTTGGTGATGAGAGTTGTTGGTCTGCCAATATTCATGTTAATGCGAAAAATTTCATGAACTGTTCCAAAGTGCACACAAGGTAACCCTTTAGTATGAATGTTTATTGACTGTGATATTATTGTGCTGCTGTTGTTGTTCGCCGACGGCTTTAATTATTTATTTCTCGTTTTATATTATTTACTTATTTATTTTAATTATGCTAAAAACTTGCAAGGGGAACAATTTGTGAAATTTTACAAACATTGACTGGAGTCGACAGAATTCTTTGAAGCTGCTATATTACGCAGGTTAGAAGAGAAAGAAGTATGAAAAGAATAAGAGTTTGCATCCATTCTTTCTTCCATTTTCATCAAGACCATCTGTGATCTTTGTTGTCAAAACGCTTAAACCAATCTGTTTCTACTGAAAGACTATTTGCTTGTTGTAGCACTTCTACATTTTAGATGTGGTTTAAATATAATTAATTATAAGGTATATATTACATCCTTACAAGAAAAGGAATTGGATAAAATGCTTGTTGTGTAGATATATGTTACATCCGCAAGGGGCGAACGTGACTTAGGTACGAGACTATTGAGGTCACCGAGGGTTTTCTCCGGGCACTCCGGTTTCCTCCCTCCCTTCAATAATGGTACAGGACGCAGTCAATATAAAAATTTCAAAAATAAAAATTCGATTTTCTTTCCGTCTTCTAATAGCGATCTCCCTGCCTTTACACCACCTGTTTGAGTGATGGATGTGTGTTTGGTGTGTGTGAGGGTGGATGAGACAGGTGAGCGTGTATGTTGGTATAGATCGCCGCGCTTTGAGCCTGAATGATTTGGGGAAAGGCGCGTATAGCATCCTGTATTATTATTATAGATATGTTTAAAGTGATTTTCTGTATTGTAGGAGACTTGTTGTTACACCTAGGAGTGTAAGAAAGGAAGAAAGAGAGAACAGTTGGAAGCTTTGTCCTAAGGAAAATGTGTTCTTAGATGTAGCAGAGTAGAGTATTTGACTCAACAATCATTCTGTCATCCCTTGGAGGTTATGCTCTCCTTGCACTCCAGGGAGACAATTTTTTCACAACATGAACAGTCGCCTCCCTTTACGCTGTATAATGTTTTACAGTTAGTTTGACATAAGATTTAGATTTTATTGTCACTGGGTCTAAAACTTTTAGAAGGATTGTATAGTTGTCATTTTGAACAATAGAATATGCATGATTGTTGGTAGAATAATTTAAATGTGCTTCAAAAGTGTAAAATGGATAAATCTCATGAACTACAACATTGACGAGAAAGAAGTAGTTATGTGATCTCAAAAATCTTTATTGGGAGGAAAAATTTAGATGTTATTGTTGTTAGTAAACTGATATTTTTATTGGTTGCTCAGTTTGGGTTTCTTTCTTCCTAAATTTTTTCCATTTCATGTATTGTGAGAAATCTTGTACTGATTGCAGCAGATTATGAAATCTCTTTCCAGAAACTATGATTATGAAATCTCTTTCAAGAAACTATGTTCATTTATTTTCTATTGAACACGTTGATCTCCATTCCCCACCCTCTTCATTGTTAGGATTATAAAATGTTTTTATAATCAGATTGTTGAACAATGCAAGGAGTAACATGTTTTAAGTGTTGGCTTTGTCATTTGTATACAAGGGGAATGGTTAGGTGAGGCTGAAGTGGGTAAAAAATCTTACAGCTCTTGTTGCAGATTAAATTATTGTGGGAAATCAACTGTTTGCTGTTTGCTGTTGGCTTTGTTCATGAGCATGTGTGGGTGCATGTGCAGGAGTGTAATGTGTGGGTCACTTTACTTCAAGGAAACTGTACTACAGGTATCAACAGTGTTATCATTCAGCACATATTCATTTGTGCAATTGTTAAAGGGTGTTCAGGTCTTAAACTTTGCCAGGTTAGGTTGTACTCGTGGAGCAGCTTCTTAAGACCAACAACAATGAGAGAATGAATTATTGGAATTGGAAAACGAAGCGCCACAAATTAATGAAACATTTTGCAATGATAACATAGCAGTTTTAATGATCTCCATTATTAATACCCTGACATGACCAGTGCAAAATACAAGACTACATAATTATACTGGATATAAAATATAAAATCCACAAAAAGTAGCAATTTATAGGGGAAAAAAAGTCTGATAATAAATAAGCTTGTAATATAATAATAGTAATGGACAAACACAATGTTTGTAATGAAACAAATGTGTCGACAAAATACCAGTAACAAAAACTCAAACGTGATGCTTGTTGTATAGCTTTGAACTGATCATAATGTAAAAATACACAATGACAATATGAAACTTTAACAACATAATTATCACAGCCACCAATTCAATCATGGTTGACCTGAAGACACTGATCGAGACTACCTTTTAAAACTAGAAGGGCAAAGCCAATATGACTCACATGTTCCTTATGGAACTCACATTATTTAACATGAAAATGAATACCTCCTCCTTCACCCCCCATCAACAACGAAACAAAAAAAAAACATTTAAAAAAAATGAAATGGTGGCATTAAAATGCAAAATAATACTGACTTTGATATTTCTATACTCTTGACCTTGACATGACCTCTGACTCCCAAAACACTCATGTACTATTAAACTTCAGCAAAAAATGTATTATGCCAAAAAAACAAAATGGTGACATTGAGAGGACCTTGACCCCCATGGGACCTTTCATGCATGTGTAATAAATAATCCAATGTTGTTGCATACTATGGGTTAAATAAACAGACATCCCACTGTACAATAACCTATTTTTGTATGTTTTTGCAAGACCTAAAATGATCTTCAACGCAAACACTGAGCATATATGAAAGATCAATCTATAATCTCTAAATACAAGTTTGGACTTTATATCTCTCATAGTTTATGGTCAAACTCACTTAGTACCTATACAAACCGACTTTGGACAGCTCCAGTGACCTTGATCTTGGAGTGAGGTTGACCAAATTTGCATAGCATTTGTGTCTCATTGAAATCTATCATGCTTCAAAGAACATAAGTTCAATATTAATAACCTAGAAAAAAAGTGAAACTTGTGGAAAAATTGTAATTTTTTTTACTAACACTTGATGACTCTGTTACCTTGACCATAAAGTCAAGTCATTCATTCACTGATCATTTATGAGGTCTCATGGGTATACACCAACTTACTAAGTTTGGTTGTGATAGTTCAAATAGGCTCTGAGTATTTAGCCATTATAAAGTTTTTGCACAGACGGATGGCAGACAGACAGATGGACGGATGGACAGTTCTTTTCGATATAATATTTGGGCTAACAAAAATCTGGAAAAAGTTTTATTTTGGGGTGAGTGTGTACATAGACTCACACTGCTATGCAAGCGAGTCGAAAAAGCAACATAAAACAACACAGAAACTGTAACTGTCAAAAATTAGTGAGCTCACCTGGTTTTCTTAACCTGAAGAATCTAACTATCGAACAACATTACATCTGTACCCAACCACAAACTCTTAGCCCCAACAAGAACACTATGACTAACACAATGGCCTCTGGCCCTGTGACAATTGTTATCTCAAACCCCAAACTTTGGGCTACGGTCAGTCTTAGGTGACCATCACCCTTTCATTTTAGAGAAAAAAATACTTTTTAAAATTTATTCTGGTTTAAGTCCAGTACATCATTACAGTACGTCAAATGGCTTTTAAAATCCCTTTCATGTTAAAGATGGTAGGAAAACATTTAAAAAGGTGTTTAAATAAATCCTGAAATACTGATACATAAAAAAAAAAGTAAAAAAATTTACCTAATGCCCCCCCTCTCCTCCTCCTCCCCCCCCCCCCCCAAAAAAAAAAAAAAAAAAAAGGCTGTTTACGGTAAAAATAAAAATAGAGATGGTAGGTCTGCTTCTTCTTCTTCTTTTTTTTTTTTAACCTTTTTAACCTTGGGTGCGATTCTTTTGGCTTAAAAAAAAATCAAGATGATCCCCCAAAAAACTTTAGGGTCAGGCCAAAAAAATTAGGTTTGGTCGGAATACTGTAAACAGACATTTTTTTGAGGGGGATGGGGACCTAAATATAAATCACAATGTGCTTCATAAATACAACTAAAATCATAATAAACACGTATCAGCATATACAACAGATACAAAGCTGTAACTAACACTAACTTCACGAACCCATTGTTTGTGAAACAAGGAGATCATGAAAGATGAGTCTGAATATAAAGCCCAAGCACTGAATATCAGAAACTTATGTAAAGGCTATTGCCTGACGTGCAATGACTTGCACAGTTTCTGACACTCCATAAATAACACGATTTAAAACAAACAACAAAGTAAACAATATAATCATACTGACATTGCTGGTAGCGCAATGCATAATAGAGACTCACACAGGACTGAGAGGAAAATGTAAGCTTTGGCAACTAAATTAATCTGTGTCTGTCTGTCGATCATTTTCAGTAAAGTTTCAGAATTGAGAAGCGCCTAATAAACGTTTTAGTAATAAAGAAAACAAAACAAATTAAAAAACTATTGTTCACATGCATTTGTTCTCGTATAAAAAAACAAACATTAAATTTTGTTCTTTACACAAACAGAATTTCCTCTTTATTAAACAAATCACAGATGTACAGTTTTTTTTATAAATGCAGAACAAATAATCATAAACGCATACAAAAAATAATGTGAAAGAAAGCAATTTAAAATCAGGAAGAAAATGTTTGGTCAGCAATTCGTTTGAACACGATAATGAAAGAACCAATAGGAAAGAGGAGGTGAGAAATACATTAAAAAAATATTAAAGTTAGAAAAAAAAGAACAATGACTAGCTATATATGCTGTGAGATACAAAATACAGACAACTAATGCATGGCAGCACTAATTTTGTTCTTATGCACAATTAAAAATGTATTGCTTATATGCTATAATAAGAATATATACAAGCAACTTTATATTCATGTTACAAAACATAAGCCAGTTGCATGGGCAAGTAACAATATCACATATATTGGATGGAACACAGAAAATGTTTTTTTTTTTTTTTCTTCATTAAGAATTAATAAGACAATGTCAACTACATCGCAGACACACAAAACAACAGTTATGAATACATCAACTTGGACTTTAAATTTGTACATTATATGATGATTAATCAAATTATAATACCGGATTTAACTATAGTTCTGTTTATTGATTATGGCAGTATATTTATACAGAAAGTGTTGAACTTCAACTATCTGAAATAGTGTGTTGAAGCTAGTGATTACAATCAAAATTACATACAGTCTAGACTAATTAGCAATAGCCTTTGTAAAATTCGCAAAAGAAAGCACTGCTATTAATTAAGTATTACGGCTACTCAATAAATGACTGATATGATATGCTGTAAATTATGGAATCACAATGGCAATGAGGACATAGAATGTGTCCTAATATAAGATCACACTCAAATTCATTATCTCCCTCACACGCACTTACCTATCCCTCTCTCCTACCTGCTTATCCTTCAGCCTAAAAAAGAGAACCAACAAAGTAGAGTATTAGCATCATCTAATCCTCCACCACCCACCACAAATGTTTCAAACATTACATGCACTATTTTTCGTTTTTTGTTTCAACCAATCAGATCCCTGGTGAGCTCAACAGCTTTTAAGCAACTAAACCTTTTTTTTTTTCCCTAAACATTCAGATCTTAAAACAATTTTATAACATTTCAACAAACACCTCTCTGGATTACACAACTGGGGATATACATGAAAGTGATTTAAAACAATGATGATGACAAGTTTTTTTCAATACAAGTCCACAATAACTGCCGATTTGGGCCAAAAACAAAAAAAAGTTGTTGTTGTTTTTTATGTCAGCAATGAAATAAGTTTACATTTGAAAAAAAAAAAAGTTGCACATGCGAAAATGTAATAAATAAAATAGATGACAGTACGTGCTTAAATGAGATTAGGTGTGAAAATGGATGAGGCGAGGGGTGAAATCTTAAGTACGGGTGAGGTAGATAACCAGTACGGTTCCCAAAATTGCCAGTACGCCAAACGACACAATCCCAAGATCTATCGCCTTGCTGTTGTCTTGCAGCGCCCCTTCAAGATCACCAGACAATATCAGCTGAATACCTGCAACAGCAACCATCATAAAGGGTATAAAGATAACTGCCAATTTATTAAGTTCCTATCCTATCCTGTCCCATAACCCGAAGGTCGTAGGGGCACCACAGATGATCGCTTAACCAGCATACTCCATCTTTCTCTGTCCTCAGCAGCCCTCATGGCTTCGCTCAGTGTCAAACCAGTCCATTCTCGAATGTTGTCCTCCCACCTCTTTTTCGGTCTCCCCCTTCTTCTACCTCCTTGCACTGTGCCTTGCAGAATGGTCTTTGCAAGGCCTGATGATCTGGTGACGTGGCCATACCATCGGAGTTTCCGTTTCTTCACCACTGTGAGCAGGTCATCGTGTTGTCCAATGGCTTGTGTGATGGTCTGTCGGACTTCAACGTTGGTGATGTGTTGGGTATAGGAAATGCACAGAAGTCTTCTGTAGCACCTCATCTCCATGCTTTGTATTCTTCGTTGGAGATCTGCTGTGAGGGTCCATGCTTCGCAAGCATATAGGAAGATGGAGATGACCAGAGAGCGCAGCAGTCTTACTTTGGAATGTAGACTGATGGTTCTGTCTTTCCAAATGGGCTTCAACCTTGTCAGGGCAGCAGTTGTTTGTGCGATCCTGGAGAGGACTTCCTGTCGAGACCCATTGTCTGACACAATGGCTCCTAAATATTTGAAGCTGTGCACTGTGTTGAGGGATTGGCCTTGTACTTTGATGTCCGTGTTGATGCCATTGGTGTTGTTGGTCATCATTTTGGTCTTCTCTGCACTTATTTCCATTCCATAAGCTCTGGAGGTGGTGTCAAGCCTCTGTACAAGCTGTTCAAGTTCTTGTTCCTCTCCAGCCAATCCATCAATATCATCCGCAAAACGAAGATTGGAGATTGCTCTGCCCCCTATGCTGACTGTGCCTTCGTGATCTGCAAGAGCATCTGACATGATGCGCTCTAGGAAGATGTTGAAGAGTGTTGGAGAGAGTAGGCATCCTTGACGCACACCGATTGTTGTTCTGAACCAGTTCCCGATGACGCTGTTATGGAGGACTGCACTGGTAGCCTTGTCATACAGGCTTTTGATGACTTCTATAATTTTAGGGCTGATGTTGTACACTTTCATGGTTGCCCATAGAGCTGCATGCCAGACTCGGTCAAATGCCTTCTTGAAGTCTATGAACACATGATATAGATGTTGTTGGTGCTGTAGGTATTTCTCACAGATTATTCTGAGGTTGAAAATCTGTTCAGTGGTACTTCGCCCTGCCATGAATCCTGCTTGTTCTTCAGCTATGATTTGTTCAGCTTGTGGTTTCAACCTGTTGAGTATTATTTTCAGGAGGACCTTGCTGGGATGGCTGATGAGGCTGATGGTGCGGTAATTTTCACACTCCTGAAGGTTACCTTTTTTGGGAAGAGTGATGACAAGCGACTGGGTCCATGGTGTAGGCCATTCCCCACTCTGCCAGATCTTGTTACAGATAATGGTGAGAGCATCAGTCATCGCTTCTCCTCCTGCTTGTAGCAGTTCCGCTGGTATGTTGTCCACTCCCGCTGACTTCCCTTTCTTCAGCGATTGCACTGCTGCCTCAACTTCTTCCCGGAGAATTGGGAGGATTTCTTCTTCTTCTCTGCTCTCGGGACATGCTAGAACTGATGGGTCTCCATTTGGTGTATGGTTGTAAAGGTCAGAGCAGTACTCTGTCCATCTGTCCAAGACTTCTTGTTCTTCTGTAAGGCAAATGCCAGACTTGCTTTGGATAGTGGAGACTTTGGGCTGTTTAACACTTGTCAGCCGCTTCACAGTCTGGTAGGCCTTCTTGCTGTTGTTCTTGTTCAGATTGTTCTCTATTTCCTGGCATTGATCTTCTATCCAGTTCTCCTTTGCTGTGCGCATGCCTTTTCGGATGTCATTGTTGATTTTTCGGTAGACATCAGCTCCCTGTGAGGTGTTCTTTTTCTTTTTTAACTCTCTTCGTTTATCACACAGATCCAAAAGTTCAGGTGTGATCCACGGCTTCTTCTTTGGTCGGTGCTTGCCAAGGATCTCAGTGGCGGCATCTGTTACAGCTGAGTTGAAGGTATTGGTCATGGTGTTGACATCTACTTCGCCTGCCCCAAAAATAAGCAGTGGTGCAAATTTTCCTCCAATTGTGGCCTGAAATATTTTTGCCACCTCCGGGTCTTGCAGTTTGTCCAGGTCGAACTTCAGCCTAGTGTACTTTGCTGTATTTACTCTCTTCAAATGGAGCCGGAAAGACATCATCACGAGATCGTGGTCACTTCCAATGTCTGCTCCTGGAAAAGTGCGTGTCCTTATTAAGTTAGTTTAAAAAAAAAACAACAACAAAAAAATACACAAAAAAACTTTTGTTAAAGATTGAGAGAGAGAGAGGCGAGTAGGTGAGCGAAATGACCACAGGACCTTCAAACAAACACTGTACCTAAGTTTTTCATATCTTCCAAAGCAGCGGCCGTCGTATCCGGTGCCACACCTCTGGCGGCGTCTGTCACTGTCAGCACCTTGTAGCCTGCAACAGTTATTGTTCGACTGATTGTTGACACAAAGGATAGTACGTTGGTGGACTGATGGACAAAAAGCAACAAGATATTCGTCTGTTCCCAATACTAAAATTTCTTTTAACCGAAATCTCTCTTCTGTTCACGAAACTTAATTCTTTTAATGAAACACAAACACACACACAATCTCTCTCTCTCTCTTTCTCTCTCACTCTTTCTCACTCTCTCTCTCTCACTCTCTTAAAAGTTAAGTTAAAGGTTCTTTACTATGTTAATTTGTTAAGGGGCAGATTGGAAGATTAGACTGTATCATTAGTCTAAAATCTTTGTTCATAATAAAAAAGTTTCAAAAAAGTTTTAAAGTTTCTCTCTCGCTCACTCTCTCTCTCTCTCTCTCTCTCTCTCTCTCTCTCTCTCTGCATGGAGATGACATCTCTCTTTCCTCTTTTCATCTTCTCCCCCTCCACCCCATTTCATTCCCCTGTCCATCACAATGTTCGTCATCGTCATCATATCCTTTTCTTGCCATACCCAATGCGTGTGCATCCTTGGCAGTGTAGTAAACGCAGTAATCCAAGGCAAGACCAACAACAACCACCAACTCAATCTCTTTCTCCTTCAACAAACTATCCAGTTCAGTCTTGCTGAATCCCCCGTTGTTGAAGAATGCAGAATATGAGTCCACCTGCAAATTATTGTAACAGATGTAAGCTATGTTATGACGATCAATTTATATTCCTAGTATATAAGGCATAAGATCTTATTTCATTCCCTTAAAAATGCAAAATAGCCAATAACATTCAACTTTTCAGGGCCTTCTCCCTCTCTTAAGGCTTCGTCTAGTCTCGGCTATGCTTTATGGGCCAATCAAATGCAACATTAAATAATCACTGATCTTTGACCTGACTTTTGGCTGGCTGGAGTCTTATATATACCATGAATATTCATTGCGTGCTCACTCATATCACTGAGGTGAATCTTCCCTATGTATAGTACTAATGGTGGGAAAACGTCAGATGCTGGAGATGAAAATATCGCTTATTTCTGTTAGTTTATCAGTGTGTTCTGATACTATAGTTAGTCTCTCATCCCACTCATTTTCCTTTCCGAATTAAAAGCAACAGAATGTCCACACTCCTTTCACCCACACAAATCAATAAAATAAAATAAATAAATAACTAAGCTCAAAACTTCTTAATAGTTTGCACAAAGTTGAAGTCACTGCAGTCTGACAGCAAGAGCAAGCAAATGCAAAAGTTTTGCATATACCAGTCGTTGTTGAGGAGAAGAAAAAAAAAAAGTCGCATTTATACAACATTTTGACGTACTCCACAGTAATAGCCTTTTCTGACGATTATGTCTGTGTCCTTTCTGGTCAGTCTTGTAGAAAACTCTGCAGAGCTGGGTCCAGTGGTCACATTCTGGATGCAGTGGTCTGGCCACAGGGTCTGGTGGATGGTGTTCTTCCAGACCCTTTGCAATCCACAGCATGTGGGAATTTTTGAGACACACTTTCTCCATAGCAGAGCTCTCCTGTGAACAATATGACTACAAGTACTAATATGAAAGCGTTATTATTTTGTAGATACTTACAATGTGTTGGAAAAGGACAAAGATAGACAGAAAGAAAGAAGAAAAAGTTGAACTACAAAAAAAAACAACAACAGCAATGAAATGGGGAAAAAAAAAAGTTGACAGAAGAAGAAGAAAAGAAGAAGAAGAAGAAGAAGAAGAAGAAGAAGAAGAAGAAGAAGAAGAAGAAGAAGAAGAAAAAGAAGAAGAAGAAGAAGGAGGATGATGATGATGATGATGATGATGATGATGATGATGATGATGATGATGATGATGATGATGAGGAGGAGGAGGAGGAGGAGGAGGATGAAGAGGAGAAAGGATGAGAGAGAGAGAGAGAGAGAGAGAGAGAGAGAGAGAGAGAGAGAGAGAGAGAGAGAGAGAGAGAGAGAGAGATAGAGATATATAGTATATAGGCATGGAAACATATTGTTGTGGACTTTCTCCTATTGTTATACAGGGTTACCCAAAAGTAGGTTTACCGTTATTAAACTACCTTTTCTATGGTGGAAGTTACTTGCTTAGTAATACCACTATAAAACATTCCTCACAGTATAAATCTAACTTACATAAACAGCTTTTTCCTTGCTGATTGCAATTTATTTTATTATGTAAAGCTAACTTTTTACTTGAGGATATTTTTTTTATTGCAGGGTTAATGGCGAACAATTTAAATCAAGAGCAAAGGAAACGGATATTAAAGCAGTATTGGAAGTCTGAAAATTTGAAGAATGTTACAATGTTGAAGGGGGACATTTTGAGCATCTGAGAGATTAAATTGTTTATGTTTATGTTAACAGGTACAACGAATTTCCCGCTGTTCTAGTGTCGAATTTTTCAAATAAATAGTCTATGTGATAACTGTAAACCTACTTTTGGGCCAGCCTGTATATATAGCAAAAAGGAAAAAGTCCACAACAATATGTTTCCAAGCCTTGAGAATGGACACTATGGATATGGCGTTACCATCATCATTATAATTAAAGGAAAGAATGGATTTTGTTTGGGGTAGGGTGTACTAATGAACTCTACCTCTAGCCTCTACTTCTGACCATAGGCCCAAAGATAGTTTAGTGTATTTTTCATAGACCCCTAGCTCGTGGGCCTTACAGCTCATAGATTGATCTACCCCTGATCTATGCTGAGGACACCATTCTTTAATTGATTTTTTTTTTCTAAAGGACTAACCGTCACTTTAATTGCCGACGTTGTTATTATTAATCATTTAAATTATACAAAAAAGTTATAATTAATATCTATTATAAATAAACTACATCTTTTACTAGTTTTAGAAAGGGAAATTTAAGTATTTTGCAGTTATTGATATCTTTTCCCGGCCAGATCTGTATATTCAGTATGTGTGTTGTTGTTCGATATATGGACTCCTGCCATTTTTTCTCATACGCACCGAGCATGATTTTGGTGTAGAATGGCGTTTTACAAATTGACAATACCATCATTATCATTTAGGAACATTACCTTGGTCATTATACGTAAGACTGACAACTGAATACGGTTGGGCTCCCTCATGCTGACTGGCAAAAGAAACATGGTCAGGACAGTGCCAGTCTTGACTAATCACGACCATGGAAAATTTGCTATCAAACGTTTCCCTCATTTTGTTGATCACAGGGATTACCTGCAAACGCAAAATCAGAAAAAACAGAAAAAAGTATTCTTAACATTTCGCAAAATGAGGATGAACAGAATGTATGAGTTGGTCTATATTATTGCTTTTGAAAAAATAAATTCTTACAACTACAACAATTAAAAACCAATTAACAACCAATAACAACATGCGTTTCTCGGTAAGCTGAGGGAGGATCGATTTCCACACTCATAACCAGATCAATTATCGTCTTGTACAATGGTTCAGAAGTGGAATTTTTTCGAGGTTAAAGGGACGCAATTTCAGTTTTGAGAGTGTCTTAATTAACTTTTTTAAATTTTTACATTAGTTATTTCCCTTGAAACAGGAGCAAATACTCCATTATTGTTTAGTGACATTGTTTTGGGGAATAAAATATTATGTAGCTTCCTTTGTTTCTTGAAATGGTTTGGATGATAAATAAAGCAAACCCCGTATAGAAATGTTAGGCCTACCATGTCATTTCACGACGACTGATGCATTATTGTTACTTATTGGTTGAATTTTACAAGTCCAGCCAATCAAAGGATCTCTCTACATCTCGGAAAGTTTACATGGCGGGAAGTTCAGTCGTCTGCCAGACAGGTACGAGAATTGTACGAGTTTAATATTGAAAACCAACGCTTCCAGACTTCTACAGTGTTCCCGATTACGCACAGTAGTGCGTCAATTACGCACAAAATATGAAAAATGACGCAGGAAACTTTGCATGTGACGCACACATCTTTTTTGGAATAGCTGAAGTCAAAAATCGACCAACGAACTAATTCACGGCATAATCAGAATCAGAACCCAACTGAGACTGCCATTGCAAACGATTAAAGATTGTGTCGGGAGTTGTCGTCCTTAAAAATCGCATGCGCGCGCATTGTAAACTTCCTCCAAGCAATACATTCACTGAACAAAAGAAATCTTCGTTAATCCATTCTTTGATTCTATCATACACGATCATGTCACTTCTGACTTGGTTGACTGGGCCCAAAACCCGTTCATCCACCGATTTTGGGACTCTCAAAATTTGCACAAGGACTCTTAAAATTTTATACCTGGGAGTCCCAAGGACTCTCATTTTTTTGTTTGTGGAGGGAACACTGCTTCTAATCAGTCCAGAAATGAAGCGTCAACTACAATTCAACTAGTTCTCACTTGTTTGCCGACCTTGAATTCGCCTTGCTACTCCATTCGGAATAATCCATTTCTGGATAGGTTGGTCGACTCACAGGCTCTGAAGTCTTTTCTTTCGTCTTTGTAAACTCGTGGGTCTCCTACATACGTACGTATATGTATAACTATAATATGTAATTGAGGCCTACGAAATACGAGACTTCACAGCCTGTGTTCTACCTAGAATAAGTAGATAGTAGTGGTATTGAAAGTTACAAAGATGAAAGAAGAGACTCGGAGCCTGTGATAAATTAAGTACTTTATATTCCAGTGTCACCACAGCTTCGAAGTCTCTTCTTTCTTCTTTGTCACTTCTATACTCTCGAGTATTGATCTAGAAGTCTCTTCCTTCTTCTTTGTCACTTCTCTACTCTCAAGTATTGATATAGAAATTACAAAGAAGAAAAAGACGACTTCGAAACCCGTGGTATGACCGTTTCTCTATTAGCCATTGGGTTCAAATACATATGACTGAAAACTGACCTCATCCCCATACTTTATATTCCAGTGTCACCACAGCTTCGAAGTCTCTTCTTTCTTCTTTGTCACTTCTATACTCTCGAGTATTGATCTAGAAGTCTCTTCCTTCTTCTTTGTCACTTCTCTACTCCCAAGTATTGATATAGAAATTACAAAGAAGAAAAAGACGACTTCGAAACCTGTGGTATGACCCAAAATATTTGTTTCTCTATTAGCCATTGGGTTGAAATATATGACTGAAAACTGACCTCATCCCCATCTTTGATTGCCAGACTGCCGCCAGGCAAAGAAGCAGTCTTGAACGTCAATGATAAGCAGCGCTGCTTTGCTGCCTCGAACGGTTGTTGGTCCCGCTGCCAACGCCGCTACCACCACCAGCAGCGTCAGCATTCTGCACAAAATCACATCCCCATACTAGTGACTGGTGACAACGTCAGCTGGTGTCAGTAAATTTGGGATAGAAAAGATCGACCTGAAGTCGTTAATTTCTTTGTACCCAACTCCTTGACTCTTTTATCAGCCCAACAATGATCATCGACGGAAGATCAAAGGTGGATTATTTGCGCAGGTTTGAGACTGAGGCTCTTTATTCGCCTATGAACAATACATTATATAACTCTATATTCGCCTATGAACAATACATTATATAACTCTATATTCGCCTATGAACAATACATTACATCACTCTATATTCGCCTATGAACAATACATTATATAACTATATTCGTCTATGAACAATACATTATATAACTCTATATTCGCCTATGAACAATACATTATATAACTCTATATTCGCCTATGAACAATACATTATATCACTCTATATTCGCCTATGAACAATACATTATATCACTCTTTATTCGCCTATGAACAATACATTATATCAATGTAAGACTTTCGAGGAAGGATCGACGGGAGGGCAGGAATTATTAATATGTGAATCAGTCATCGGATCTTTATTGTAATAATAATAATAAGCAATCCACCGACAAATCGTTGTACACTTTCATGGTTGCCCACAGAGCTGCATGCCAGACTCGGTCAAACGCTTTTTTGAAGTCTACAAACACATGATATAGATGTTGGTGCTATAGGTATTTCTCGCAGATTATTCTGAGGTTGAAAATCTGTTCAATGGTACTGTGCCCTGCCCTGAATCCTGCTTGTTCTTCAGCTGTGATTTGTTCAGCTTGGAGTTTCAACCTGTTGAGTATTATTTTCAGGATGACCTTGCTGAAGATGGCTGATGAGGCTGATGGTGTGGTAATTTTCACACTCCTGAAGGTTTACATTTTTGGGAGGTGTGATGACAAGCGACTGGATCCATGGCGTAGGCCACTCCCCACTCTGCCAGATCTTGTTACAAATAATGGTGAGGGCGTCAATCATCGCTTCTCCTCCTGCTTGAAGCAATTCCGCGGGTATGTTATCCACTCTCGCTGACTTCCCTTTCTTCAGCGATGGCACTGCTGCCTCAACTTCTTATCGGAGAATTGGGAGGATTTCTTCTTCTTCTGTGTTCTGGGGACATGCTAGAACTGATGGGTCTCCGTTTGGTGTCACGTGTGTGCTTGTAAATGTCAGAGCAGTACTCTGTCCATCTATCCAAGACTTCTTGTTGTTCTGTAAGGCATATGCTTTGGGTCGTGGAGACTTTGGGTTGTTTAACACTTGTCAGCCGCTTCACAGTCTGGTAGACCTTGCTGTTGTTCTTGTTCAGACTGTTTCCTGACATTGATCTTCTATCCAGTTCTCCTTTGCTGTGCGCATGTCTTTCCGGATGTCATTGTTGATTTTTCGGTAGGCTCTCTGCGAGGTGTTCTTTTTCGTTTTCATCTCTCTTCGTTTATCACACAGATCCAAAAGTTCAGGTGTGATCCACGGTTTCTTCTTTGTGCGGTGCTTGCCAAGGCTCTCAGTGGCGGCATCGGTCACAGCTGAGTTGAAGGCGGTGGTCATGGTGTTGACATACTTCACCAGCACCCAAAATGAGCAGTGGTTCAAATTTCTCTCCAATTGTAGGTTGAAATAGTTTTGCCACCTCCGGGTCTTGCAGTTTGGCCAGGTTTACTGTGTTTATTCTCTTCTTTAGGTAAACAAAAACAAGGCAAAAAGATAAGTTACCTCCCATTTCCGAGGACAGTCTATTATCACTAGTGATCTATATACACCTACCCTCTGTAAACTTTATCACACATAGAGAGAAATTATTTATTTCCTCATAAGTAATTTACCCTGTCTGAAATGTGCTTTAAAATCCCAAACAAATTTTGGCTTTGCTTACATTGTTTCACAAACTGTTGGTATGAAGAATCAACAATGCTGCACTGGGATGAAGAGTCCACAGTCCCGCCATACAATACAGTTTTAACACAGTGGTCCTTAACATTGTTCTACAAATTTGTGTGTAGACTATAGGTTAATTCACTCCCTGCAGTAGCCCCTTGCTCATCGCTTCCCCACGAACCACTGCGATCGCAGTTTTTCAACGGTGACGTTTTATTTTGTTTTTAAAATTTATATGTTGGTTTTTTGTGTTACTTTTTTTTTCTTCAATTACGTCAAGTTTTGTACGAAACTAACACATTTGTTGTATTGCCCGCTGTTTTATATTATTCAGCTGTAGAATGACGCAGCAGATTTAATTTCGTAATCACCAACCAAAATGGCGTCATCTACTTGGGGGGAAAAAACAACAACAACAACAACAAAAATAGGGTAATTTATACCACTTATCTAAATCAGGTATTTTCTGCTTGAAACATTTTAAACTTTGCACTATAGTCAAATAAAGTTTAGTTCCACAAAGAAGGAGCATAAATCCCGGACACGCGAAACATAAATCCCGGACACGCAGTTTGAATCTTGCAAAGGCACGCTGCAGACTCGACGTCAGGCAGAACTTTCTTCTCGCAGAGAGTTGTTTTCACCTGGAATGCCCTCCCTGACGAAGTGGTGACAGCCCCTTCAGTAAATGCCTTCAAGAACAGGCTGGACACCCATTGGAGCGATCTGCCATCCCTCTATGATCCCCAATGTCACCAATAGAAAATAACTAATATAAAGACTATTTAAAATTGTCACCTTTAGTATATACTTTAGTATATACTTAAACAGGATTATAAATGCCACGCATGCCACAGTTAATAATAATAGCAATCAACAGTAGAACTGATGAACTGGCCATCCGACCTCAAACATCGAAAACATCATGTATCAAGTAATTAAGTAAGAAACTGAAACTTGCCAGCGCGACCAAGCGGTCATCGTGATAGGAAATGGCCTTCGGCATGGAACGAGACACTGTACTTAGCGGAAGTTCTATGAAAATGTCCTGGACTTTCATTCTTCTGATTCCCGAAGGATGAAACAAGGTGAGTATCACAAATGATTGAAAGCTTATTTGTACATGAACCGGCCCTTTTGCCATGAAACTGTATAATCTTTCTACATTACATGATTCTTGCTTTAGGTCCAGCGGACTCTTCCGAGCCAAATCAGGACCAGTATAATCTTTCTCAATAATGATTATAATGTTAGGAAGAACAATAATAATTATAATACTGCGTTTGTATTCGCATTTTGTTGTCTGGAAACACATTAACACGGTAGTGTCGATAACATTAAAACTAGACATAAACTATTTTTCAACTCAACCATAAAATAGGCCTATATCTACTGCACTGCTGCTTCCAATCTTGTTAAACTCTGGTCAGGTAAAATTTTCTCTTGTATACTCTTTCTCGAATAACAAACGATAGCATGTTCATCGGCAGTCTTGGGCTTGACCTACGGCTTTTAGGGATAGGAAATATAAGTACCAACGGCGTGCGAGATCTGTACCTATGAAATATGCCGTCATTGTCAGAAAACAGCTGATGAATTAGGCACGATTTTGGTAATCAATTAGCATAGCAATAGTGCATTTTTAAGCTGGTAATTTTTGCCCTCGGGATGAACTTTTTGGAGTTCTAGACTATCGGTTTTGGGTCACCGAATTTGGTCTCGTGCTTCCTCATTCTGAAACACTTGACGTTTCTTATCAATCTGTTTAAGGAAAAATGAAAAGAAAACAAAGAGATTATAACCATTGTGCCCTTTCTTGTTCAAGCAGGTCTATTTATACGCTGGATTTTTTGCCATCTGGATGAACATTTTGGAGTGCTAGACTATCGATTTTTGCTCATTAAGTGTCATTCTGAAACGCATCTACATTTATCTGATCGATATACAAACCTTTTTTTTTGCACTTATATTATTGTACATTATTCGATTACCCAAAAGGATCATTTACTTATTGTTTCACAAGCATCAGTGCGTATTTACTGCACATTCTGGATTGTTTAATTTAAAAAGCGATCTATTAGCAGCATTCGACACTCGAGGTTTGTTTACTTGTCGCTATGCATCGGATTGCCTCCTTTGAGTTTTCTATCACGATGACTGCTTGGGGCGTTCGCGCGGAATGTCGTCATTATTTATATAGCAGTCTTTCGGAATTATTCTTCTTTGTGTTAACTGACTCTGTTAATTTTGTGTTCGGGCATTGAATAGAATAGACCCAACGTTTCCCGGCGTGTAGTAAGAGGCGACTAATAGGGGTGATGTCAGCACGGCATCAATGGGTGAAAGTCTTCTACACAGAAGTCACCGGCCGGGTCGGAGGAACCTCACGTTACTACAGGTTCAATGACCACGGGACCAAGGCGAGCCACAATATTGGTGGATTTCGGCTGTGGCCAACAGCCTGGAGAGGATTGGGCCCTGCCAAGTCTTTCTTGCTCAAGACGTATGATAAAAAGAACCACTCACTCAATACCGGATCGATCGTCGCCCGGGTCACCAAAGACCGCGCATTCCGTTGGCCACCAGGACAGAGGTGATAAGTGTGCTGCTGACGGACAACTTATCAGGATCCGCACGAGAGACAATATCGTCATAGGAACCAGGAATGTCAGGACCCGAGCTGATGAGGGAAAATTAGAAGAACTGGTCCACGAGCTGGACCACTATCGATGGAACATTTTAGGTACCAGCGAACAGCGCTGGAAATGCCTAGGTGAAACAACGACCGACAAAGGCCACAAGTTTTATTTTAGCGCGAGAGATGACAGGCACGAACACGGCGTTGGATACTTCGTCCATAAAGACATTCTAGCCACTGTCATGGGTTGCCACCCAGTTTCCAGTAGACTCTGTGATAAGAGGCCAGATTTATTCAGCACTATAGCTTCTCGCCTCACTTAGTCAGCTTTAACCTTAGTAAAGTAATGTTACTCTGCAGCAGACGACAGAAGTCTACTGTGGGCTACACGCTGACGCTGGCTCAGTAAGTAATAACATCATCCAGCTTACGTATAGCAGTAGTACCGCCTACCCCCGGTAGATGGAGCCTCTTGTAGTTAAAATTTCCCGGGCCTGCAGCTGAACACAGAGATAGAGAGTCATTAGCTGTTCAACTTGCCTAGAGGAAAGAGCTCGGCTCTAAGAGATCTCTCTACTTGAAGACTAAAAGCAGGAACTGGTGAAATTCTATTCAACCTAGTTAGCCACAGCCTGACATTGTCAAAAAAGTAAATGAACTATTTTTGTTTCATCGCGATGTATTGATATTATTGTTGAATTATGTTTGTGACATTTGCCATGTTTAGAATTGTGATTGTTAGTCAAACTTCGCGTGACCATGTGGCGAACACGACCGGTTGT
Source organism: Oncomelania hupensis (assembly GCA_036898135.1). Taxonomy (NCBI): domain Eukaryota; kingdom Metazoa; phylum Mollusca; class Gastropoda; order Littorinimorpha; family Pomatiopsidae; genus Oncomelania; species Oncomelania hupensis. The sequence continues at coordinate 46,976 of JBAHVR010000383.1, forward strand.
GACGCCAGGACGTTGTCCCTACGGAGCCTCTGTTGTTTAGACTATATGTATTATTGCAGACCAGTGGCTGTACCGGAGAATGTGTATAATAGTAATTATTTCTCTATGTGTGTATTTAGCCATGATTTATATTTATATATGTATAGGAAATTAGAGTGGAGATTCCAGTGGACCACGGACTTAGCAGAATGTTCGTCGCTTATATACGTGGAGCTAATCACTGAGGGCTAGTTCTGCCTTCAGTGAGATGCTCTGCACACACCTAGTATACACGGTGTTGCAGAAATTCGTCTAATATTTTGCAGACAAAGCAGGCATCGTGGGCCCGATCAGAAGAAAGACAAGTAAAAGTCTTCACTGACATTCGGCCTGTATTGGAGCCTCAAGCACGGCGCGACGAGAGCCCACCAGTCTGTCAACAAGGAGAAGAATCCACAACACAGCTCATCGAAAAATCAACCACAATACAGCTCATCGAATCTAGAGCTAAGTGACATTTGCACCAGTGCACCCAACCTGTTTGAAAAGGACATCACCTTTCCAGAAGACTGACCCGTTGGGAAGAACGCAACAGTAGCCCGATGAAGAAACAGTAGCTGCATAGAATTATCAAGAAGCGAACCATTCAAAGTGATATTTGAACTTTTAAGTTAGTATCGTGATTAGCAGATCTTGTATAGAGTAGGGGAAATAAATGTGTGATATTTACTGTTAACAAGTGGCTGGACTACCTATGTTTCATAGCCCTGTGAGGGCTAGTGTGACAGTGATCTTTTACCATTTTCTTTCTATCTCTGTAAACCCAGCCTAAACACAGACCGAGCTAAACTTATAAATGTATTAAGTTGAGTCACAGGGAGATTTACTAGCGATCCCCATCGACGAAAGACGAGTGGGTAATACCATTCCATTGTGCAGAGCCCAGCAACAATTCACAACTTTCCGGCACCTCTCATAAAAACTCGTGGGTATCGCCATTATAAATTAAAACGAGGTTAGAATGAAACCAAGTTCCGGTCTGGCTTGTTTTGCTTTTATCAAAGCTTGATGCGTGACTTTTAAATATGGCAAATTGCCGAAAACGACGATTGTTAGAGCCAGAAAACGAGTGGGATAAGTATAAAAATGGTGGAGGAAGTACATGCTCAGTGAAAGGATGCAAAAAACAATCGTAGAGGCATGTATTTGTGGCGACTTCGGAGGTGCGTCGATCATCGACAGAAAGTGAAACAGGACCTGAAGACTCTTGTAGTTTTCCATAGCTTCGCCGTCGCAACCTTCACAAAACACGAAGTAGTTGACTATGTTAGGCGAGCGTTGTGGCCAAGTGGGCTAAGGCGGGACTAACTTGCCTTGTCCACAAGCCAGAAACCAATGGCGTGTGACAGGTGTGGGTTCGAGCCAGCATCTGGGCGTTATGTTTTTCCAAATATTTATCAAAAATTCACAAATAATGTTAGGTAGGTAGGGTTTAGGCGCGCCACTGGCGATAGAAAGGGATAATAAACTGCAGCAAAAAAAATAAATAAATATGTGAGGGTACGATACTGGTGGCCAGTGACACATGTTATTATTCTTGAATATTTGGAAATAACTCACTAAAACACGCGGAGAAAGAAACCGGAAGTATGTTTCATTGAGGGGATTCCCGTTGGTGCATAGGATAGCAGAAAAGTGTGATTAGACCCACCGTCACAGACTCATTACCATCCGTTTGAGAGCAGCCCCTTTCAACATCACCATCATCCATGTCTATGCCCCAACATCAGACTATGACGACAGCGAAGTCGAGGATTTCTATGAACATCTACAGGCTGTCCTTGACCAAGTGCCGAAGAAGGACATAGTCATACATAGTGCAAGGCGATTGGAATGCCAAGGTTGGCCAAGATGCGCACCACAACTTTTGGAGACACATAATTAATTATGGACCCCACTGCAACTACGAGACAAATGACGGAGGTCTGAGACTCTTGGAGTTTGCCAGATACAACAATCTGATACTGGCAAACACACTTGGTTTCAACAAAATATCCAGACGATGGATATGGCACAGTCCCAGCGGGGAGCATCACAACCAGATTGACTACATCATGGTCAAGACACGCTTCAGATCAAGCAGCAACATTGGCAGGACACGCACTTTTCCAGTAGCAGACATCGGAAGTGACCACGATCTCGTGATGTTTTTCCGGCTCCACTTGAAGAGAGTAAACACAGCAAAGTGCACCAGACTGAGGTTCGACCTGGACAAACTGCAAGACCCGGATGTGGCAGAAATATTCCAAGCCACAATTGAAAGGAAATTTCCATCACTGCTCATTTTGGGAGCTGGTGAAGTAGATGTCAACACCATGACCACCACCTTCATCTCAGCTGTGACAGACGCCAAAACTGAGATCCTTGGCAAGCACCACCCAAAGAAGAAACCATGGATCACACCTGAACTTTTGGACCTGTGTGACAAACGAAGAGAGATGAAAAAGAAAAAGAACACCTCACATGGAGCTGAAGACTACCGAAAAATCAACAATAACATCCGATAAGGCATGCGCACATAAAGGAGAACTGGATAGAAGAGCAAAGCCAGGAAATAGATAACAATCTGAACAAGAAGGCCTACCAGACTGTGAAGCGTCTGACAAGTGTTAAACAGTCCAAGGTCTTCAGGATCCAAACCAATCTAGCATATACCTTACAGAAGAACAAGAAGTCTTGGATATATTGACAGAGTACTGCTCTGACCTTTACAAGCACACACCAAACGGAGACCCATCAGTTCTAGCACGTCCCCAGAACAGAGAAGAAGAAGAAATCTTCCCAATTGCAGTGCAATCACTGAAAAAAGGGAAGTCAGTGAGAGTGGACAACATACCCGCGGAATTGCTTCAAGGAGGAGAAGCGATGATTGATGCCCTCACCGTTATCTGTAACAAGATCTGGCAGAGTAGGAAGTGGCCTACACTATGGACCCAGTCGCTTGACATCACTCTTAGCAAAAAGGAGTGTAAAAATTATCGCACCATCAGTTTCATCAACTATCCCGGCAAGGTCCTCCTGAAAATAATACTCAACAGGTTGAAAGTGACACTCCAAGCTGAACAAATCATAGCTGAAGAACAAGCAGGATTCAGTGCAGGGCGTAGTACCAGCCAACAAATTTTCAACCTCAGAATAATCTGCGAGAAATTCCTACAGCACCAACAACATCTATATCATGTGTTTGTAGACTTCAAGAAAGCGTTTGACCGAGTCTGGCCTGCAACTCTGTTGGCAACTATGAGAATGTACATCAGCTCCCTAAAATTATTGAAGTCATCAAAAACCTGTATGACAAGCAGTCCTCCACAACAGCGCCATCGGGAACTGGTTCAGAACAACAATCGGTGTGCGTCAAGGATGCCTACTCTCTCCAACACTCCTCAACATCTTTCTAGAGTGCATCATGTCAGATGCTATTGCAGATCACGAAGGCACAGTTAGCATAGAGTAATCTCCAACCTCCGTTTTTCGGATGACATTGATGGATTGCCTAGAGAGGAACAAGAACTTGAACAGCTGGTACAGATGCTTGACACCACCTCCAAAGCCTTTGGAATGGAAATAAGTGCAGAGAAAACCAAAATGAACAACACAAGGGCATCAACACGGACATCAAAGTCCAAAGCCAATCCCTCAACACAGTGCATAGCTGCAAATATTTAGGAGCCATTGTATCAGACAATGGGTCCCGTCAGGAAGTCCGCTCCAGGATCGCACAAACAACTGCGGCCCTGACAAGGTTGAAGCCATTTTGGAAAGACATGACTATCAGTCTACATTCCATGGTAAGGCTGCGACGCTCTCTTGTCATCTCGGTCTTCCTATGCACTTGCGAAACAGGGACCCTCCCCGCAGATCTATAACGAACTTATATAAAACATGGAGATGAGGTGCTACCGAAGACTTCTGGGCATTTCCTATACCCAGCACATCACCAACAACGAAGTCCGGCATACCATCACACAAGCCATTGGACATGAAATGCTCACAGTGGTGAAGAAACGGAAAGTCCGATGGTATGGCCACGTCACCAGAGCATCAGGCCTTGCAAAGACCATTTCCTACAAGTCACGGTGCAAGGAGGCAAAAGAAGAGAGACAGAAAAAGAGGTGGGAGGACAACATTTGAGGATAGACTGGCTTGACACTCAGCGAAGCCATGAGGGTTGCTGAGGACAGAGAAAGATGGGGTACGCTGGTTAAACGATCATCTGTGGTGCACCAATCACCTTCGAGTTACGGGATAGGATAGGTTAGGATAGTGTTAACTGAATATTCTTTGCTATAGTGTACCAATATGTCAATCTCCTGAAATGTTCAAGTTCTTTTGTGGAGTACTTTATTTTTAATGATAAAAACACACACACACACACACACACATCTAAATAGTACAAATAGCCAGTATATAGAGAAAAGCGTTGAACAAAATCGCCAGTGGTGACACAGGCTTCGACGTCTCTTCTTTCAATATCACTACTATCTACATATTCTAGATAGTAGAGATATTGAAAGTTACAAAGACGAAAGAAGGGACTTCCGAGCGTGTGGTAGGAAGTGAATTAATGGCCGGTAAACTGAAGTGATGACAGAGGCGGACTGGAGCGAACCCGGAAAAAAGTGAACTTTAATCAACAGAAAATCCCAATACAATAGAACAGTAAACGTGATGGTCCGACAAACACACACACACACACACACATTGTACACATGTAACTAAAGAGCGCATAGATCTCGTCAAGTCTCAAGTACGGTTTAGGGATCAGACAATAACAATTGTGTAGAGCTGATAGTAAACCAATAAACTATTTAGTGACACCATTAATAGCTTTTTACGCATGCACTGCCGAACTACAGAGTGGTCTACAAATTCGCGCGTGCACGCATAATCCCTTAACACTCACACTGGCATGCGCACACAACACACTCGCCCGCACACACGAATGGAGACAACCCCTCCATCCTCTCCAGCTAACAGATATTGTGCAAGCAAATAAAAAGGGGTATGGAGTGAGAAAGTACTAAAGTGATGAAAATCTAAACTATAAAACTTTGATGACATCGGTGATTGTTGTAAGTGCAATGCGGTTATAAATCACTATACATCTCTCTCACGTACACTACTTAACCTGGGACATACGCATCATAACTACATTCATTTTGTCAAACAAACAAAACAGCGTCAAGCTTAGGTGCTTGCTGAACTTCACATGCAAAAAGAAGTTTGAAATTTGTGTAGAGTTAGGCATTAAAGAGGCATTAAAAACTCGGTCATGCCCCATTGTAACAATCTACACTAGTAATATACAACATTTATCAAGTAAAGAAAATTACCGCACCAGGGAGGCACTGTGGTCTAATGGTAGTGCTTCGGCTTGCGGATCTGAATGTCCCGGGTTCGAGCCCTGGCCGGGCCATTGTGTTGTGTCCCTGGGAAAGACACTTTACTCCTGTTTTCCTACTCCTTCGGATGAGAGTATAAACCGAGGTCTAGTCTGTGTCGCATACATTCCATCATAACGGATTTTAAATATCCTGACGCTCATGTCCTAGACGGGTGAGTGCCGGTGACAAGAACACACCCAGCATGCACCTAGGTCCTTCTCCCCCTGGCTGCCCAGGATTGTGCTCAGTTGTCCGGGCGTCAGACCATGCGCCCAAAGGCTGCAGGTGGGCGTCTCGGGCGGCTTGAGTTAGATCCTGTATCGGCCAGCGCATTGAGCAGCTCTTGAGCTGGAAAAGCGCTATATAAGAACGATTAAATAAATAAATAAAATAGACTCAGCAAAGTCCTCCTGAAAATAATACTCAACAGGTTGAAACCCCAAGCTGAACAAATCGTAGCCGAAGAACAAGCAAGATTCAGGGAAGGCAAGATTCAGGGTAGGGCGAAGTACCTCTGAAAAGATTTTTAACCTCCGAATAATCTGCGAGAAATATCTATAGCACCAACATCATCTATATCATGTGTTTGTAGACTTCAAGAAAGCGTTTGACCGAGTCTGGCATTCAGCTCTGTGGGCAACCATGAGAGTGTACATCAGTCCTAAATTAACGAAGTCATCAAAAGCCTGTATGACAAGGCTACCAGTGCAGTCCTCCACAACAGCGCCATCGGGAACTGGTTCAGAACTACAATCGGCGTGCGCCAGGGATGCCTACTCTTTCCCACACTCTTCAACATCTTCTTCGAGTGCATCATGTCAGATTGCCTTGCAGATCATGAAGGCACAGCCAGCAGAAGGGGTAGAGCAATCTCCAACAAGCGTTTTGAGGATGACTGGAGAGTAACAAGAACTTGAACAGCTGGTACAGAGGCTTGACACCACATCCAGAGCCTTTGGAATGGGAATAAGTGCAGAGAAGACCAACATGATTACCAACAACACCAATGGCATCAACACGGACATCAGAGTCCAAGGCCAATCCCTCAACACAGTGCATAGCTTCAAATATTTAGGAACCATTGCATCAGACGAGTCCCGACAGGAAGTCCTCTCCAGGATCGCACAAACAACTGCTGCCCTGACAAAGTTAAAGTCCATTTGGAAAGACAAGACCATCAGTCTACACTCCAAGGTAAGGCTGCTGCGCTCCCTTGTCATCTTCATCTTCCTATACGGTTGGACTCTCACGGCAGACCTACAAAGAAAAATACAAAGCGTGGAGATAGGTGCTACAGAAGACTTCTGGGCATTTCCTATACCCAGCACATCACCAACGATGAAGTCCGAGAAACAATCACACAAGCGATTGGACAACACAGAAGACTTCTGGGCATTTCCTATACCCAGCACATCACCAACGATGAAGTCCGAGAAACAATCACACAAGTGATTGGACAACACGATGACATGCTCACATTGGTGAAGAAACGGAAACTCAGATGGTATGGCCTTGCTAGCAGAGCATCAGGCCTTGCAAAGAGCATCTGCAAGTCACGGTGCAAGGAGGCAGAAGAAGAGGGAGACTGAAAAAGAGGTGGGAGGACAACATTCGAAAATGTACTGGCTTGACACTGTGCGAAGCCATGACGGTTGCTGAGGACTTCTGAATTACGGGATCACAGGCGGCGGAAGCTGTTCAGGATTGGGGGGGCACACACCCATTTTATTCACTGACATCAGGGCCGGACCTTGGAAAAGTCGAGGGGGAGGTTACAGATTCAGCGAAGGCGCGAAGCGCCGAGCCTTCTAGGGGGGTCCGGGGTCATGCTCCCCCGGAAATTTTTTTTCTTCAAGGATGCAAAATGGTGCAATCTGGTGCAATCTGAACCTTAAAAAAGCCATTTGAGATGGTCTGGGACTTTGAGCTTTTTGAACAATTGAACTGACAAACTCTGGGGTACAAAAATTATCCTCTGCCCCTCCCTTAAAAAAACAACAACAACACACACACACACACACACACACACACACACAAACATTTATTTATCAGCAGGGATGTTTTGTATACTATTATTATTCACTACTTTTTGTTGATCGTTAACGGTATAAAGCTTTACCTTGTAGTTTATGAACATCACCGCCCTGCTTTCATTTAATTCAGTCTTGCTGCACTAGGTTTCTCGGCATTATTACCATTTGTGAATTGTATCTTCTGGCAAAACAGTTCACTGCTTCTTTGAAGTCAATATCAACATCCCTGTGCACTTTCATTAAAGCAAGTCCATTGAGTCTCTGTGCCCCATTGTAGAGCGCAGGTAGTTTTTCAGGTTGCGCAACTGAAAGTTTGAACGCTCACACTCGGCAGTAGTGACAGGCAGGGTGCAAAGGTTCTTTAGCATGATGAACAGGTTGGGATAAAAATCCCTGTCACAATGTTTCAGTGCTTCTGATGCCGTGGATGGGTTGATAGCTGTCGTATTCTCAGCAGCACTTCGCCATTTGCAAACCCACCGTTGGTATTCTGCGTCAAGGGTAGCGTTGTCTGGTAGGTCAGACTCCCACAACATTGCCAGTGTCTTCACCCCTTCTGGAACCTGCATGAAACCATCCTGGTTGTCTATTAAAGTGCTTGGCACCAGACAGAGACCATCAACTGCTAAGCCAGCATTTTTGAACCTCGAGTCCAATTCGGTTGACAAGTGTTCCAAGAAAGGAATGGCAATGCAAATCTTGAAATATTCTTCTGGAGTGGCCGCAGGTTGGTTGTCACGGAGAGTCTGTCGGGATGCTTGGCGAGGAACAATAACATCAGTTGTCAAAGCATTTGCCATTTTGCTGACTTCACCAAACCAGGCAACGAACGCTGTGTCGACATCTCTTCTAATAGAAGACATGCAGTTACTGACTTCTTTGATTTCCCTGTAGGCATCGACAACATCTTTTGTCCCTTTCTGCAGCTTCACTGTCAAGGGTTTCAATTTCAACGATGTTTTTGGACGATTCAGCGATGGTCGTTTCAATGATGTTCGTTACAACGAATTGTCATAATTATCAACTTAACATCTTAATTAATATTTCTAAAAAGTCGTTTTTGGTGGATTAGGGCAGTATCAAGGTGAAGGTGCTGGAAGAGGCTTGCGGCCAGAACAAGAAAATATGGCTGCATTTACTAATTTAGGCTTAGGGGTTGGGTTACTTGGTCGTTTCAACGGGAAAACGCTTTGGACGTTTCAACGGATCCCTTGAAATGGATTTCCGTTGAATTGACTATAAATAACTCTTTGTACGTTGGACCAAAAGTGACTAAAAACTGCAATGTTTTAAAAACAATGTTTAAAAAATTGAAACTCTTTGCAATTGCATTAAAAAAATTTAATTTTTTTTAATTTGGAGGGGGGGTTCCAGAACCCAGGTACCCCCCCCCCTCCCCCACCCTTCTGGGTCCGGCCCTGGACATTTACTCCAAATAATTTGAACTATTTTCATAGACACTATGTGAGAGAGAAAAAAAAGATATATCATATATTTCTACAACTGTGCATATAAGAGAGAGAACGAGAGAGAGAGGGGGGGGAGGGAGGGTAGAGAGAAATGGAGAGAAACTGACCTGACAATGTTGATCCATCACAGTAACAAAAACAGCAGTCATGCATGTCATTTGGCATGGGAAATTACACCGTTAATTTTCCAAAGTATGCCTTATGGCGTTCATTTGTATTGATAAATTCGTAAGCAATTTGCGCTAGGTCTAGTTGATCTACTTTGTCTTCGAACACATGCATTATAAGACATTTATTTAGACGCTCCTGCGTCATCGTTGCCCAAAGGTATGTTTTTACCCGCTTTAGGGCTGAAAAACTGCGTTCAGCCGTTGCCTATTGTGGTTGGGATGGTGAAGTACAGTCTGAGAAGTTTATCCACTTCACTCAGCATCCGTCGCACAGTGTCAGAAGCTTTCAGTTCATCCGGCAGTGCTTGGAATATGGTGATCCTAGAGTTAGCCGCCTTGCTGGTGTCACCCAGTGCATGTGGGAGGATTCTAGCTGAGTTTTGAGTCTGTCCAAGTCGATGTTAGCGGAATATGTATCTTTGATTTCTTGAGGAATTTTTGGTCTCTTCCCTGCTGCTCCATCACTTAGAAGAACTTAAATTTTCCTTGGTAAGTCGAGAGCTATTTGATCAAACCGGCTCTTTAAATGTTCTTTGATGTTGTCAATGGCCTCACAGTATTGCTGTCTGTAGTAAGCAGATGGACAAGAGTAGCTGTGACCCTGTGAGCCATCGTCCAGTCTTCGTGGAGGCTGCTTCTGTGTAGGAACGCAGGGCTCATCACACAAATTTGCAGCTTTCGTTGTGATGTCAGCAAAAAATGTCTCATAACAATCTTCATGCCGCATGCTTTCCAGTGTTCTCAGACAAATGTCAGCAGCGTTTACTGCATCATCACAAGTCGTTTGTTTTCTTTGAAGAACTGTCGCCAGCCCTTCAGTCACAGCAAGGATCTCATCTTTAAATCTTTTTGCAACTCCTGACACATAACCCTGAAAATTACTCGCCCCGTCGTAGGCCTGGCCCCTACAGTTTTGCACTGGCAAGTCAAGTCTGATCAAGCAATCCTTCAGTGCTTTGAAAATGGTCTCAGCACAGATAATTATTGTTAACTTGCATCAGTCCAGAGAAAGGGGGAATATATTGGTTTGAACCTTCAAATAATGTTTTTTGAGGGACTGAATATTGGGGGGGGGGGGCAAATGTATAGGTTTGCCCCCCCCCCCAATATTTTTCTGGAGGGGGCCAGTGCCCCCCTTGCCCCCCCGCTTCCGCCGCCTGTGGGGATAGGATAGGATATAATCGGTTTCAGTAGATGAGTCTTTTCATCATCTTGATGTTTAGCAACGCATGCAATGTACAGTGAAGTTTGAATAAATTAAAATAGCTATGGTATTAATGTTGGATCGACGTGAATATAACAGAACGTTGAAAATCATCACCATCATCATCATCATCATCATCATCATCATCATCATCATCATCATCATCATCATCATCATCAACAACAACAACAACAATAACAACATCAACAACAACAACAACACAGCA